>JAQGAW010003585.1:0-12256 GCA_034698025.1 Phthiracarus crinitus | reverse complement strand
AAAAAAAATTCGAAACGGCAAACAGGTTTCTTAAAACCAAAAACCGTTATGTTTCAATCGTCAACTAACAGAAAACTAGCGCAAAGATCTTCAAATGTAAAATGGTAGCAACAATATTTTAGCAGGTGCTCTCTCACTCACTCACTCAACTCTCTCGTACACTCACACACATTCTCTCTTAAAGACTCACTTTAATTTCTTAAGCGCATAATAAATAAATAAATAATTAACAGAATAAAGCGAACTGATCATAAAAAATATATTATCGTAACATAAATTTTCATTTTCAAAACTGGCAAAAAATAGTAATTTAACCCCAAAGTGACATAAAATTGTTATTCATAGACGTACGCCTAATAAAAGTCTCTCAAAAAAAGCGCTAATGATTTGACTTTCAACAAAAATGTTATATAAATAAAAATAAAATTATTAATGCAAAAATGCTAATTTTTTGACATAAATTTCTATACAGACACTATATTTTGGTGCCTTTGGAGAAATAAATAATGCGAAATATAATATTAATAAGTGTGCGAAAAATGAAAACCCTTTTACATTACTAGAGATACGCAAATACTAGCATTGACGTGCACTTTAAGCCTTAATGGGTGTGAAAATTGAATAAATATTAATTGTGTTATGTAAGACAGTTTTAGCTTACTCTTTGCATTCTTTTTTCACTGACGAATATTATGGTCTCGATTCGAAAAAACAAAATTGAGCGTAACATTAGTTAATGAATTTTCATACCACCTGACGACTATATAGAGCAATACAAAAGCAAATTGTATTAAAGTTATGGTTTATTAAATTTCATTTGACGACCCTTTACTCTTTATATGTCTGTCATTAAAACGTTTTTACTTAAATGTCTTGTGGCCGTGGACTAAATACGAAATATCTGAATAAATTATAGAGCAGTCTCTCTCTCTCTCTCTCTCTCTCTCTCTCTCTCTCTCTCTCTCCGCCAAACTACCAAACTCTCTTTTAACTATATTTTCCAAAAAAAAGATTTATTAAGAGATAATATATTAATATATTTTACAGTTTCATTTAATTATTACTATATTTTAAATATAAAATATTAATAATTATATGTTTTTGCTTTAATATTAATCATTATACATTCTTATGCGTAAATTTCAGTAAAAAAAAAACGATTTCGGATTAAATAAATAGTATTTTATAGTTGTTTTAAATATTGGATGAAATGTTATGAAAAATATTATTTAACATTTTGTTAAATTAAATAATTATTTTCATAAATAGAAATTACCAAAACATTTTTATTACCTATTATAAAGAGTTTTTTCCTAAAAGGTTTATTTTAAAGTTAGTTCTTATTTATTGTAATAAAAATAAACATTCTTAAACATTTTAATTTAACAAGCATTTAATTTGAAAACACTTTTTTCAGAAGTAAAGTTTATATCCGGCATAAATTCCAGTTTAAATGTTTTAATTAAGTCCCAAATAATTTTACTAATTGTAGCTCCGAAAGCTGAAGATGTATTAAATCGAAAGGAGAATGAGCTCTTCAGACCTACAGTCTTGATCTCAAATACATTATGATAGTGATTAGCTATTTTTACAAACTATAAGGCATAAAAAGCGTCTTTTCTAGTGAACTTAAAATTATTCGAACTTTTATTAATTTTATTTATGCTCTGAATGAAATAAAACCTTATACTCTACTAACGAAATAAAACCTTTAATAGACTACTAAAAAAATTCAGACATGAGTAGTTTGGGAATGTCTGTTTCATAGGATTTTTGACCAAAAAATTAATATTTGATATGTGACAACTAAATCGGTAGCCAAAAAAATTCTAATCTATAGAATTTTCCCAATTATTATCACACATGTACATACATTCTCGGTCTACACAATATGTTAAATCCATTTATGGACCGGTAATGTGTAGCCAAAAAATTTCGTGATGTGAGGCTTTACTACTTAACAAAAAAAATAATTTTTTTCAACAATAAATTTTTAAAAATTTTAACTACAATTGTTTAGCCATAATATTTTTTCCATCAATTAATTTTTACATAAATAATTTTTTTAAACAATGATTTTTGAAGATAGGAGTCTTTTTGGAAATAATCCCTTTATTAGAATAAAGAAAAAATCCCTTTATTTTTATAAAGAACGGTCTACATACAGACGGACGGGCATGTCAAATCCAATAACTCCTTTGAGCTAAAAATTACTATAATCATTTTTAAGTACATTTTATTTCACTGAATTATGATTAAAAACACATGAAAAAAATGCTAATCAATTTTGGTGTATTTACAACTCAATGATTCACACACTAAAGTTAGCAAAGAAAAAGTTTAATCGAAAATCACACCGATATGTGAATTGAAAATTAAATTTAAATAATATAATGACCCAACAAATCTTGACATTATCTATGCGAATATATTATACGACGAATTAAATGAGGCATTGCATGCATGTATGTATGCTCGTAACTAACTTTAAACAAAATAGATAATGGATAATATAATCACACGAATATAATCAAATTAAATAAATTACGCTTTTTTATTATTATGCAATAAAATAAATATTGTTTACCATTCGGTAAAAGAATAAAAATAAACATTATTTTACGAAAAACGTCAATGAAAATAAAATTATTATTTAGACAAATAAAAAAAGCGTTCGTACCTGTAATTTGAATTATTACTTAATAAAAGTTATAAAAGTATGTAATCATCCAAAAATTTAATCACACCTTAAATTTCGGTTCAATACAGTGAATATAATTATTATTCCATTAAACCTTCGCAGTATTGTTACCTTAGGATACATAACCTTTTACTGCTAAATTGATATAAATAATGATACCATTGTGTTAAGTGCTATTGAGTTCAAAGCGTAGCACTTTTTTAAAATAAAAATAAAAGCAATTTACTTTATAATATACTTTCACTTTAGAAGAACTTAAAAAATTAGATTTTTTAATACCAGAAATTTTTATATATAAACGTAGCGGTATTGTCACCAAAACTCAACAATGACAGTAATTTGCGCTAAATTATTAGAATTTTGAAAAATAAAGTCATTATTAAAGTTTTTTTATTTCTGCTGATAAAAATTTAACGCACAAAAAATGCACTGAATTGAGTAAAATTATTAGATAAATACATGTGTCAATCACTCGAAGAAAACATTACAGTAAAGTTAATCGAAACGAAGAAAACATTTTTTGAATGCGTTTAATGATAAAAAAGAAGAAAAAAAACAATTTTGTTGATTTATTCCCTATCTATACAATCATTTATGAGTTGTATAATAAAACTAATTGTTCCTAAAGTGCACCGAAAAGAAATATATAATATTTTAGTTGCATAACAGTTTTTAATTACTAGTTAAGGTATTATTATTTTTTTGTTTCAAAAATTAAAAATATCTTACACACGTTTCGAGATTGTTGTTGAAATTTAAATTAAACAAAAAACAAGTAATTCTACTTCACTCGCAGATATGAAAATAAATGCGGAAGAAATCATTTCGTTTAAATACTTACGGGAGAAGTGTATGTGTATGTGTGCGTAATATTTTTTTTATTGCAAAGAAGTTTGTTTGTTATTTAATTGCTTAGTTGTTTATATACTGTATATTATTTACCCGTTAGTAACAGTTCAGTTAATATAAATAACTGTATATACTTTCAGGGTTTACCAAGGTCTTATGGGGGATGGTCTAGGGGGATTTTTTTCGACTTTTCCAAAAAATTTTTTCCCTGTGAAAGCCTAAACCACGCTCCCATGAAAAACACAACGAATTTAAACGATAATTTTTTGCAAATTTGACAAAAATATAAGGGAGTCACAAAAACTCACCTGATTTGATGGAAAATTTTTTTAAAATTTTCATATTTTTTTTGTCCTTGAAATCTCAAAATTTTGGGTAGGGGGATCAAATTTTTCAATTTTTGGGGAGGGGGTATACCAGGGCTAGACCTCCTTCTTGGGAAACCCTGTATACTTTCCGAGAAATAAAAGCAATAATTATGATAATTTATCGCCCCTTTTAAGTTTTTTTCTTCGTTATTTTAGAGAGAGAAAAGGCTTGTATAGCATAAAAGATTATTTTTTTGTACATACATATATGCATAATAAGTAGAGATCGGAAAATGGGGACAAAATTTTTGACATTTTGCGGACACAAATGGGGACATATTGGACATATAAATCGTTAATAATCTTGATTTATTTTGTTATAGGAATGAGTTATTTTGAAAAATCAGCTGCATCCACACTCTCATTTGTCAAAATAAAATCACTTTTAAAATGTTTTTGATGTTAACTGCTTTATTTAAACACGATTGAACTTCTATTTGTTTAAAAATATATGTTATTTGTTTAAGTTTTTCTCAAATAAGAGTATAATGTGGACAATTTAAAAAATTTAGACAAAATTGCGGACATGTCCCCTATTTGGGGACAATATTGCCATTATGGGGACAAATGGGGACATTGTCCCCATTTTCCGATCTCTAATAATAAGACGTGAAAATATCTCTCAATGAAAAAACAGTTTTGTTTAACTGCTAAAAGCAAAAAACCATTTGTATATATTTAATAATATAAATCAAATGTAGATTTCAATAATTTTTATGTTGTTTTTTGTTTTGGGGTAATAATATATTACTTATCACATCGTTTTTAATCATATCGTTATTTATGAAAAAGGCGTTCCCAAACTCTTTACTAAGAAACTGAAACAAACATATTTTTGTGAAAATAAAAAACGTGTTGTTATTGTTCTATTTGGATCAATCATGAGTTTGGTACAAGTGTCTCAGTTCATAAAGTATTAGTTTCGTATTTGTTTTATTTCTTAATAGCTTGTTAAGCACTACTAGCACTACATCGCCCCTCGTATCAAACTCATGTTTGACGCAAATATGAGGGCGATATGAGTAGCGTCTTAAAGTCTGGGAATAGTTATTTGTTACAATGATATTACCTTTCCTTACATTAGTATTGCAATATATACAGTGTTAGTGCCGACAAAAAGTAAGGATATATAACCATATCACTGTTTATTTACATTTTGTAACAAACGCTTTTTTTGTTTTTAATTGATTTGCACTGTTAAGGCTATGTCTAATGTCTCCCACGTATTTGGTTTGACAACAAACTCATTATACAATACTCAATATATTCAATACTTATACAAATGTATTCAATATTTAGATAAATGTATAAAAACAAAATATTGTAATGTCGAAAGTATGTACTCTTCCCAATGAAATAGCATTAAGTAGATGTTTCAATATTTTAAAACTGATGAAAACTCATTATTATTTTGTTTAAGTGTTGGGTCTCTTTATGAGGAAATTTGGGAGTATACCCCAAAATTTTTGACTTTTGGACACTCTAATTACACATAATTAATATCCAACAAAATGTTTTGTATATATCTGTTTTAGATATCATTTATGCCTAAAAATAAGGTAATCAAAAAGTGATGAATAACGATGTGTGTAATAACGATAGCATTTAAGATATGTTTGCATTGATTAAGTAATAATGATTTTTTTGTTCAGCAAAAAGGTTTAACTCATTCTACTAAAGTTTTGTTTAATGCACACACAAACAAAAGTACAATATAAACAATTTATATTTTCAAAGGTGAAACAAACGTATACAATAAACTAAATATGTGTCAATTTTTTAAGTACTTTAAGTGTAGAAAATTATTAAAGAAAGAAATATGTTTTTTAAAAAAAACAGCGAAGATTTGCATAATTTTACTGTTTTGTGACATACAAGAGGATATAAAATTAATTGAAAAAATAATACTTATATTTACACGTACGCGATAAATAGTGGATTTATTTTATCATCATTTCGCCCACATTTTGGGTGTCGCGCACATTATTTTATATTTAGGGTTACAATTATAATTCAGTAGGAATTTTACAATTAAACACAGCTTAACGCAAGTAATTCTAAAACAGGTTCGAACAGGATTTGAAAATTAAATTTTTAACACCAAATACGAAAACAGTTAATTACTAAATTTTAAAGTCGACGCTATTTTTATGGTAATAAAAAAGTAAGCTTAAAGTCGGGTTTCGACTGACAAAGAGAATCATTAGACGTAAAATGTAAAGAACAAGAATACGATAATCTAAATTAGCATTAAAGTACGATTTATATCTTTTCTAAATATTAGTAGACGTAAAAGCGATGTTAATAAATTCACCAGTTTTGTTGAAAAAAAATTAATTAAGAAAGTTTATCAAAGTTACTAAACCACGAAACTATTTAAGAATTCAGAAATTCAAACTAATGTCGAACTATAAGGGATTATGGGTTCGATTGAAGCATCAACAGGTGTTTTAAAATTCATCAGAAAATTCAATAAATTACTGAAACTCATTAATTTTAGAGTTAAGCAGTCATTAATTTCGTGTAATATTTGGTAATCTTTTGTATTTTTAATCCAGTAATATCCAGAGAAAAGTAGCATTTTATACACAATTAATTTACACAAAAGAATACATTAAATTTGAATTTTTTAAGGATTTTCTGTCTATAAATCTATCGGTAGAAATATGTTTTACGGCATTCAAGGATTTTTGGAAAATATTTAAATTAAAATGTATTTAAAATCATTAAACCATATTAAATGAGTTTCATGGCTATCGTGCCCATGCCTTCTGGACATCAAATATGTATTTATTATTGTGTCACTGATAACATATATATTATATATTTTACACTGAATTATATTCTTTAAATTATTGTTATTTAATATATAAACAGCTTTTATTACATATGTTCCATTTATCTGAGAAAAATCATTACAATAATTAATAAGCGTAGACATTAGGGATGGCAAAAAAAAATAATTGTCGTTATTCTATCTTAATTAATATAATATTTTCTAATAAAACACTCGAAATAAAGTTCAATGCTTTTATTATATGCAAAGACAAAAAATATATGATTAAAGTCAAATTAAAAATGCAAAACACCAGTAAAAACCAAACAATATAATTTTAGGCCTTAAACTTTGTTCGCTTACGCTCGAAATTACAATTAAAATTTCCTTTTCAAATTAACAAAAATTTGCATTTACTATTAAAAAAATCTGTGGTTGAAAAATAGTTTCCCAACTTATTTCCAGTTTCTGTCAATGAGTGGATTGCTTTTGTGCCTTTAGGTGTATAAGAGTCACTCCACCCAAAAATCAAATGTTCTTTGAGAACATAAAAATGGTTAACTTTCCAAATATAATAATTATTGAGTTACTTTTGTTTACTCCCAAACATGTGAAACTATTTTTTAATAACAGCAGCGAGTAATTAACGTAAACGAAAAATTAACAGACAAATTAATGAGATGGGAAAGTTTACTGTATTGCGGGTGAAAATTCTGACAAATTACACTTTTTAGTGGCAAAATAATAAAAATTTACACAAAATAAATCTAGTTATTACAAGTTATTATCATTTTTATTATTATCCAGGAAGGAGTAGATTAGGTTAGATCGAGGAAGAAAGTGAGAAGATTCTAATCGTTAAAATAGCACTTACGGTTTTCAAACAAAAAATAACAATACCGTAAATTTTTAGATCTTAAAATCTTTTATATATAAACGCGTAAAAATCGTTAAGAAGTTTTATTGTTGGAGAGAAAAACCATTAATATAATTAGAACGCGTATAAATAGTAGTTTGCAGAGAAAAATAAAATTTTAAAGAAAAACTAAATAAAATAATCTGACAAAAGTGTTTTAAAACAGAAATTTTTGATAAAATATGATTTATTATTCGTATTTACTAATATTATCATTTATAATATAAAATAATAAAGATTTGGGAAAAGAATAAATGATTTTTTTTGAAGTAAAATTGACTATTTTTTAAATTTTTGTTAAAATATTTGTTCAATAATTGAGTACATTCTGGAAGGTATGCGCTGATTCAATAAAAATTAAGTTAAAACATAAAATGAATAATAGATTTGCAAATAAAAATGCAATAAAAGGAGATTATTGTTTTTTAATGCGAATTAAATTAAATTAAATAAAGTCCTCTTAATGTCTATTTACTTTAAAAAATACATAATTCAAAAACAATTTCATAAAAATTAATGGCATATAATCATTAGCGATGCGCAACACTCTCACACTCTCTCCCCGTATGACTACTACTAAATTTTATTTTTCAAACATCAATTTATTAATCTTCCCCGAAAAAAATTAGCGGAATAAATTTAACCCAATTAAAGTAAAAACGCATTAAAAAAACAAGCAAACAAAAACAAAACGAAATAAATAACCAACAAAGTATAACTAAATCTAAATATTTGGTCAAATGCTGAGCGAAACTGGAAATACGTTTAGTAATGTTATAATTTATAATTTAATTGCTATCCAGTTATGAAAGAAAAAAACTGCACAACACATACGTATTACATATTTCGGCGCAAACCTGCAAACTTTTTCCGTGTCATACAATTTTTGCTGTTTAACGTGTAAGTTTTCAGAGAGAAATCATGTCTTAATACGTGACGCCATGAAGTGTTACTATCAATCATTTAAATCATTTAAGCAAAAGTGAAATAAGAAAAATTTTACTAAATAATAATATCGTTTCTTTAAACAAATAGAGATACGAAAAGTTCATATTTTTTTCGCAGTCACGATATAATTACTAAACTAGTAAACGGGTACCCGAAATGTCGGGATCGTGTCGGGTATCCGACAATTTTGTCGGGTCGGGTTCGGGTTCAAAACTCTTTCGGGTCAGGTTTTAAAAATTTTAGAAGAAAACCCGACAAACCAATAAAACATCGAATTTTAATTAATTTATACTATAAAAGTTATAAAACTTTTTGCCAAATTTATAATTTCACATTTTTATATAAATTAATATTACTTAATTATTTATGATAATTTTCTATTTTTAAGTAAGGTTTACTATTTGTTATATTTTTTAAGAAAAATTAGCAAAAGTAGTAGAATTAAAAAAATATTTCAATAATTCGGGTTCTGGTTTAAGAATTCTAACGATTTGTTAGTCTAATTATTAATTACCTCCATAATGGAATTTTTGAATCTGAAACACAATGCAAACTCTTTTCGAAAAAATTGTTTTTTGAGGAATATTTTACTATACGTTTATTTGATTTTATTGTATTTAATTTTATTCACGTATAATTTCTATAATCTTAATATATAAGTCTCAAAATTTTTTCTGTTTGTGAAGTGTTTATAGACTCCTCCCTTGGGGTCCCAACCCCTGGATTCAGCACAATGAGTAGGGATCAAATGGAGGTGTTTGGAGGGGTTGCGTCCCCCTTAGGGGGGTTGAGGTAGAAAAATTTTTAAATTTAACCGTTAATACCTATATCATTCTACTCAGAATAAAAAGTTATGTTAATTTGAGGAATCACTCGATAGGGTAAGCGGGAACCCCCTATAGGGGTTAATGCAGATAATTTTCATAATTATGTACCGATGGCCGGTATGGGGTCCGAGTGGGTTGAGGTGTTGTACGGGATGGGGTAGGGTGGGGTCTGAGTGGGTCAGGGTGGGGCCTGGGTGGTTTTGTTAGGGATATAAGATGACGGTTGGGAAGTTATGGGTGGATGGGTTAGGGTTGTTTAAAGGTGGAGTTTTTATTCGAATTTCAAACTATTTTCTCCCGATGAAGTCGGGCTAAACATTAGTATATTAGTAATAAATAAATTAAATTATAATAATTTTAATGTTTTCGTTTTATTATTTAAAGAGAGATGTAATAAATGGCAACGAAATGGCAATAAAATTTTTAGATATAACCAAAAATGATTAGAAACATACTTTTAGTGATATAAAAGTTAGTAAAAAATGTTTAACCGAATCGTTTATGGAAACAAATCTTGAATAGTCATCTTAATCCTATTTTAATATAGTTATAAAAGGGTCATAAGCTCGAGATACGCGGCCAAGATATTGATATAATGTGGGCCTAATTTTAATTTAATTTTTTAAAATGCTAAAACCTATAATTAAAGTAGATTTTTTAAATAAAAATCTAAAAATAAAAATATTGTGATAAGACTGTAAATTATTTTTAGGTTAAGACGAACACTATCGCTAAAACTATGTAACTTGAGATTTACGAAAACTTAATTAAAATTTAGTTATAATTTTTGGGTTAAAATTAAATTGAAAATAAAAACTTTTATAAATATAATATCATGAATCATGTCAACAGAATTCTGATTTACCTTAATAGCGCGACATTTTTACCCCGAATTTTGGTGTTCTTAACCATTATAATATTTATAATGATATATAGTTATTAATTTTTTATACGTCAAAAATCATTCACATTTGCAGTGAACTTATATTTTTAATGCCAGACACTTGAGTGTTTCGATTGCTTAAACAATATTTGCGTATTATTTCAAAAAACAAAATCTACATAACGTTAATTACATTATTCGTAAAAATAAATATCTTTGACATTAGAGCTCATATTTATTTTTACGAATAATGTAATTAACGTTATGTACATTTTGTTTTTTGAAATAATACGCAAATATTGTTTAGATAACTTTAAAAATTTTTTGAGTCTTCTTTTTTCGTAATTTAAGCCATTAATTGATAATGATTGCTGTAAAGTAATCGAAACACTCGAGTGTCTGTCTGGTTATAAAAAATAAATTCACTACAAATGTGAATGATTTTTGTTGTATTAAAAGTTAATAACTATATATCACTATGAATTTAAACAACAAAGTTAAGAAATATTCTTATTATAATATTATTAAAATGTTTGCTTATACGGTTATAAATTATAAATTTCTCTTATTGTCTTTATTTTACTATACTTTAAATATAAAAACAATTTTGAGTTATAGACAAACACGGATCGTGTCGTATGTAATCATTTAATAATCGATTATACAATCGATCAAAGGGTAAACAAGACCCACAAAAGTAAACTCTGATTTATTTTAAGTATAAATCAATACCCATGCCATTAATTTAGATAAAAACTCTTAAAATTTATCAGCTTTTACTATTTTTATTAATGAGCCTCTATTAAACCAATAGGATTTTAAACCTTATTTTTTGTAATTAAATGTCGCCATTGATTAATTTCAGAAACACTAACCCGTAATTGAAAATTTTCCTTTATTTCTATTGATTTACTTCACATAAATTTTAATTTTTTTATGTAATTTCGTGAGAACAGAGAATATCCAGACCTAAAAGGGTGGAAACTATAAATACAGTAAAACCTCTTTAAGACGGACACTTTGGGCGGAATAAATTTGTCCGTTTTAAAGAGGTGTCCGGCTTAAAGAGGGTAGTAGTACTGGGAGGATATGGGCAAATTAAGTGCATATTGGTGGGGGTTGAAAACTGATACATTATCTGTTGTGTATAATAACGTTATTTATTGATAAGGCTCATCTATAGATAAACAGGTCCGGGTTTTTGAAGGTCCTTAAGGAACCCCGGACCTGAACCTGGTACCAAAACACCATTTTGGGACCTGAACCTGAAGATTTTTCTAGGACTCGGTTCCGAATCTTTAAGGCAGAGACACGGACCTGTACTCAGGGCCTAAGTTATAACGATATTGAGAAGACAGCAATTTTATATATATATATATATCGATTAGTGATGCATTTTTTTAATTAAGAATCATGTCTAACTTATGCCTATTTATATGTTTAAAGTATAACAAAAATAATATTTCAAAAAATATTACTTTTATTGGTACGTATTTGAGTAATTTACGTAATATTTTTATTAATTTAATTCCAAGGTCCTAAATTTTAAGGACTCGGACCTGAACCTTATAAGACCAAATTTTTATTTAGCCAAAACTGAACTCGGATTTTAAAAGTTTTTAAGGACCTGAACTCGAACCTAAAAGTTCTAAGGCGCGATTTTGTTCAGCTATAGGCTCATTTTAATACTCATTATTCAATTAGAAAAAGATTAAAGTTTTAAAATTATTTTAATAATTAGTCAAAAACATGAAATCTTTCCATATTATAAACCTAATATGTGGTATGTATTCTGAAATATAGAACTACAATCGTTTCATAAAGAATAAATGAAAAATATTCAAGTACTTATAATTAATATACATAAAATTTAATTATTTGTCCGTATTAAAGAGGTCTGTAATATAGTATAGGTACAACAAAAGTGTGTCCGTGTCCGTCTTATAGAGTGTCCGTTTTAAAGAGGGTCGAGCTAATGTAAAGTCTAT
>JAQGAW010003584.1:0-12264 GCA_034698025.1 Phthiracarus crinitus | reverse complement strand
GATTCCCAATTTTCCACAAAAACCTGTTTTTACAACTTAATCCTAACGGCGTAAAGCGAAGCACATTTGCTATATTTTGAAAACAAGTTTAACGCATTCATAGGCAACGATCGCTGCGATGGGATCGGGAGTCACATTGAAACTGAACGCACCGAACAATTTAACATTACTCTAATTCATTGTGTGTCTGTCATGCGCTAAACATTAAATGTAATATTTATCAACAGTCAATGTGGCGCCTTATCTAAACCTATTATCTTAAGCACTGGCATAAGTACACAGTTATATGTGTATAGTAAGCGTAAGCGTCAGCAGCACAGGTACACAATATACTGAGACAACAGTGCAGCACAAGCACAACACACAGCACACTGACAACTTTGCTTTTGATTTTGCCAAAAATTCAAAAACGTAAACAGAGTTAAAACTTGTTTCTCGACTTTTCACTAGTTTTCACGAAACAGCGCAAAACTCAAAAATTTCTTATTCAACAGTTTTAAAAATGATGCCGATGTTCAAACAACAATCAATAAATTGAGGCCACGATCATAACATGACCACAAATCTACAGCACATTCAATACATTCACAGATTCAGCACTTCTGAATCAGTACAACAAATACGTAAAATATAGATATAGCATTGAATTTTTCAATACAGGTATAGACTAACTAAAACGATAGTTTTCACGCATTCACTGCAGACACAGTGTCTATTAACTGCGTACGCAGCTGTACAGTACGAACGACGAACCACTTCAGCTAATAATTAGAGATTGGAAACAAACCTGTGCCCATCACGATCAGGGCGTGACAATTAATATAGAGAAATGTTCGTATAATGCACACGCACATTGTGCCCAGTAATGCCCACTACGGATTTTATCCCACCACAATCTAAGACATAATTTATTTTAAAAAATTGGACATAAATTGGATTTTAGGCACAGAACTTATTCTTTTGAATATTTTAGAAGTCATCCGTTTGAAGTTATTGTAAATAAACATTATACAGTACATACAGCAGCAGCTGCTGCGCACATAATGATCAATATTTGCTTTGTTGATGGCTTCCTCAGTGATTCTAAGTTTTTAATTTATCTTAAAGTATCTTGTTTTTTTTCCAGATATTTTTATTAAAAACTGAACAAATATTTTAGCTCACGTTGATTTATCAAGTCTTGCTTTTGTACTTTGTATTTAAGGATGCTTTTATAACAATATTTGATTTTCATTAATCTTACGTTAGTAAAGGATTTTCTTCTATTACATTGAAATGATAATTTTATAATATTTTTTGACTATCTATATCCTATTTTTTTCAATTCAAAATTGAAAATTAATTTCATTATAATTTTTTAATCGTTGTGGTGTTTTTAATGTCGCTAATATTTATTCAGGTTCAAAGAAAGTTCATATTTCAATCATTCAATTGCTTTTAAAACAAGCTTTTAATTTAAAACTTAGTAAAACTTTTAACTTATTATATCTTTAAAACTTCTATTAAAATAATAATCTTTTCCTATGAGCAATAACTAAAAATTGTTGATTGCATTGGCATTTTTGATTGGAATGTTTTGGTCAAGTATTCATCAAATACATATATGATTCATATACGTTAGTAAAAACATTGAAAATTACTAGTAATTTATTTCAAAAAAAATGATACTGTATCTACAATTATGAAATTATACATTTAATAGTAAATTGATATTTGTTTTAATGTTAATTGTTTGCTATTTCAACGGTAATCACAATAAATTATAGTGTTATAAATAAAAATATCTTAAAATGAAATGTAATTAAAATAAAAACATTTAGATTTCAATAATTTGTAAATACATGCTTATGTAACGTTATATATATTTCTTTAGATTATTTAAGTTAAAATAATAATAAACAATGCATTAAACATTTAGCTTAAACTTAAGTTACAATTGCGTAACAAACACTTTAACACTTTTCTTATTCACACAATTTAATACAGTTTTCTATGCTATAATCTGTTACTTATTGGTAATATTGTTGTGATCAACTTTGTTCGGACGAAAAAGCGTTGTTTTCGTAGTAGTTTGGTGTTGATTTGTTTCGGTCATTATAATCGCGCCATTTTCGGTAAATAATAGGATCGACTGGACCCCAATCCGGTGCTGGAGAAAATGCCTGCACGATTTTCTAGAATTACAAATCAAATAATTGTTCAAAACAATATATATTGTTCTTATATTAAATTATTAAAACCAAAAATAATTTTTGTACTGATTTTCCAATGTGTATGTAAGCTTTTTTAATGATTGGCATATATTTAAAAATATCAATTAAAACAATTAATTGAAATAATTAATATTATCCAAAATTATTTCATATCTATTTAATACTACAAAACTTGTTTTTTTTTAAATTAGAAAACAAAATACACTTTTGATAATTTATTATTTTCATATATTTTAATAATAAAGCAAATAATACTGTAATATAGTTAAAGATTATGGATTCTTGAGAAAAGAATTATGGTTCATAATTTATGATAAGGTATTCTTATGTATGTTATCGCAAATTATTCGTATCAATTATTGCTTTAATTATTTTTTTAGCTTAATTTGATTTAACAAGTGGTTTTGGTCATATCCGGTCGTTTGTTTGTCTGTCTGCAGTAATGTTGACAGCTCTTGCCAACATAGGATTAAAACTAACATATTAGTTAATATAATGAGGGTATCCCAGACTCTGATGGTCTATGTGGTGTCCTTTTGATTTTTTTAAATTAAAGGGGAGGTATAAACTATTTACATTTAAGCGAAAATGTTTTAAAGTAACCGCTTTATTAATGCCATTCTTATTTTTTAATATTATTATAATTATCATTAAGAATGAAATTTATATATTGTAGTTAAAATAAATGAGATTTTGATTTTAAAAATTTCGATATGCATTTAGTGTTATTATTTATAAAGTTTTTGTTCACTTATTATTATAGAACGGATAAGCTGGATATTGTCGAAACTGAACTGGGCTGATGAGCTGAAATTAGTCTTTATAATTATAATTTTTTTATGAAAAATTGAATTCTAATTATTTAATATTTTTTCTAAACCTTTCAATAATATTATAATAACTCAATATTAAATGAATTTAATCATATTTCATATGCAAATTGCAATAGGAATAGAAAAATACTTTAAACAAATTACAAAAGTCAGCTCAAACAGCTGAGCTGAGCTTGAGCTGAACATATGTGAGCTGAACTGATAAATGCAGCTCTAAAACTTTAAAAACACGAGCTGAATTTCAGCTCGAGCTTAAGCTAACTCATCTCTATCAGCTACTATATTAGAAAGTAGCCTAATAATTATACTTAATTTTATAGTTTTTTGTGGTATATCATAATAATTCAATTCCTGCTTATGTTGTAAATAAATTTAAACGTAAAAATATATAACGCAAATTTGATAAAATGGGAGTTCAATAGAGTTCAGTTAAATTATAAAATTCGAAATAAGTTATACACTATTGCTTATTAAAAAAGCTATTTAAATAATTCTTAGAAAACACCTGGTCGTTCGAGGGAAAGAAGTTTTAGGGTGGAATGTAAAGTTCAGTGATGGCAAACATATAGAACTTAACTAAGAGGCACTGATTCAATAAACATCTGTAATTCTTGGTAATGCAAAAAATCATTTCAAAAAAGAATGCTGCACTAAACATAAAGAATAAGTTGTTTATTTATAGGCAATAGTAATAACCGGAGGCAATAAAAACTAAAATATTTTCTTTGTAACTAAAATAATAATAATAATAATAATGCTAAATTACCTGTTTAATCGTTCCATTCTTTCGAAATATTGTTACAATAATCCAAAGTGGGATTTGAACGACAGCGAGAGCAGCTAATAGTAACAAAATTCATACTTTAAAAAATTATTATTAACTTAATTATACGAATTAAAATGAAAATTATTAATTAAATGAAATGGAAACCTAAAGCCCAACCAATGCCTGTTCCCCAGGAAGGGATTCCATCAACAGGTTCTGCGTTGATAAATAATTGAATATTTCCATAAAGAAATATGACCTAATATTTAATACAGAATTAAACAAATAAATTTTCACTCGAATTTATATATGTAATAAATTAAATTTACAATTAGGGCAATCGGTGCCGTTCCAACCCACGTGAATCTAATCAGTAATCAGCAAAATGTTATATTTAATAAATTATTTAACTTAAACTTAATTGTGTATGCATGCAGAGTCAAAATCACGGTATTTTTTACATTTATAAATTAGCAAAATATTATTTTATTTTATATTGAACTATAAATGTACTTCAATACTTCAATCAAATTAAATAATCAAAATAATAATAAAACTATAATTGTTTTAAGTTCAATTTATAACCGTTAAATTTTCTAAAATCCAAAAATTATCGTTTAAATGAGTGTTTACGACTCTTCCATCCAGTATTTAAAACTGATAAATACCTCCGGAAAATTACCGATAATCGATTTTTTTAATAAAAATATTTTTATTATTATTATTGATGTTGGTTGATGCGGAAAGATGTCAATAAAAACAAAAAGTGGCAATACTTATACTTTTATGCAACTTTTAAAAAAAAATAAGTGTAATTTTGGTTAATTTTGAGCTCAATGTGGTCTATAGAGCTATTTTTATATACTATAATTGTATTTTTTGACTCTCCAGTGATATGTTAATACAGTTACCTCCAAAATATACTAACAGATTGATTTAGCATAAACTTGGCATCACTACAAAACCTTCTGAGACCATAAATCCACATAACTCCAATTGTTTGAAAAATGCCGTAAAGGAAAACTGCTGTTCCCACGCCATAATTATCTAGAAGACCCATCATATAACTTCCGGCCTTCAATAAGTAATAATAATAAACTTTTGAAATTTCATTACGATCACTATGTGTGGTCTGCATTAGGATTTGGACCACCAAAGCTAAGATCAATCTTTACATACTTTAGTCACGTTAAGAGATAATACTCTACACTGAAAACTATTTTCGTTTTATTTAAATAAATGCTAATTTTAAATATTTTAAATTTTTTATTCGTACATTTCCAGCTATTTATTCGATTTAGGTTAGAAAATGAGTATAATCATGATAATATTATATCAACAATTTATCGTCGTTATGATTATATGAACTCCAAAAACGAACTTAATATTTGATTGGAGTTTTAGTTAACAGTTTATGACTAAAAACTCGAGCTCATGCAGACATTGACCACTAGACTATGGTATTTGACATGTTTTGCCATTCATTAATATGAAAACTAATATATCTGTTGCATAAACATTCGTTATCTGTGAATGTGTTGTTCTTGTTTTGGCAGCAAATAAATTATTTGATTTAAAACTATTAGTACTATAATTACAAACCACTGATCGTAAGATATATCAAACATGTAAATAAAGAATTCTATCCGTTTTACAAACTTTTGTTGTCATAATATTGAATGTGCGAATTTATATACAGCTTTTATCTGTTTATTTTTTAGAACTGTAATAATTTTGATTTATTTTAAATATAACTAAATCTCTGGTAAAAAGTTTGGTGTAATATACAGGAATTATTTGTTAGATGTCTACAGATAGTGACGTTTAGGGTCACGTGTATATTAGTATCTAAGGTAATAAAAAACAAGAAATCGTTATTAAAACGTATTTTTTGTTTTGTTATATATATTCAAAGTAATGAATGGGTTGTGAGTCGATTTCAAGTAATACTTAATAATACATGTATGTTCACAAATATATAACTTAATAAAATTAGTCAATCTTGTTCTGTAGACACTCAACGGATAACTCATGTATACTGAACACTCTGTATGCTTAGCCACTGCGTGCTCACATCTTAATTGAAATCAACGTAAAATGTAAACTTACGTCAGTTGTGAGTGGTATTCCTAAAACACAGAATATTGAACACGTTATGATCGCAGTGATTGCTTTTTTCGACCGCAAACCAGTGAATTCATCGCGAATTGACGTTAATATGGTTTCAAGCTGTGCCACTGAGCTCCCAATTCCCAAAGTAAAAAGCATTATAAAAAATAAAACTGACCACAGTTGAGGTACAAATTTAATTTTGGCCAATGCTTCAGGATATACAACGAATGCGAGTCCCATACCTATCCATTGTAATTTAATGTTATCTTTTTAATACAATGCTTATTAAAAAAACTAAACAGAGTAAAAATTTTTGTGTATTGAATATTTGAAGTTTATTAATAATGGAAACGATATGAGCTTCAGTTTTTTTTGGAAAAAATAATTCATTCATTTTTACTAAAAAATGATTTTCAATAACAACCATTGACTCGGAAATCACTCATTGACTGAGTGTGAATAAGTTTAAAGCGCCAAAAACTCATTCTCCCATTGAAAACGAAAATGTTTGTTTAAACAACTAAAAGCAATGCCAAAGTTAACCCGTGCCAAATGTTTTATTACCCACTAAAAGGAATGTTAAAACTAGTAAAATAAAAGTTTTTTTACTGTATGAATTGGTTGTCTATCATTTATTCATGAGCGTAGTTATACTACTCAGTTGTCGGCTAAAAATCAATCATAAAAGAAAACAACAGATAATTCAAACTTTTAAGTTTTGTATTTGAAGGTCAATTTTGGTACGCTTATGGGTCTCAATGCTTTCTGATTCAATTTTTAGAAATTGGCTTTCGGGAAAATTTGTTAGAATTTGCAAGAAATTTGCAAGAAACTTGATATCTAACCCATCTCTATATTTGGACCAAACGTAACTCATCATTAACGTTATCGTACTCTCAATCTCAACATTTGTGAGTTTTTAAGTAGTTTTCTTGTTTGTTAAAACAACATTAGGTAAAAAATCGACTGCCGAAATAGTCATTATGTACACAGACAGACAGACATGCCGATTATGATTTAGTTATTGAATTGCCGAATAAGCATTTAGATTGGACTTTGAGCCTTCTCCAAAAAAGCAAACGTGTTTTATAGAACTTGCGATTTTCGATTAAAACACGTGCGTTCTATAGAAATGGGAATACGAGATGTGCCGGCATTGAAGAATTTTTGCAATTTGGACAAATAAAAATTTATTGCTTAATTCGAATAAGTTTTTGTGATCACTAGTTAATAAAAAAACATTTATATGTCTTACAATTATCATTTAAATGAAATTATTTAGTCAAAATAATGACTGTGAGTGTGGATATTTTTATTTTTATAAAGGGATTTTAATTTTTGAGTTAATAAACAAATAATTGGTTCTATACTAATAATTGGATTTTAGAAAATCAATAATATAATCATTGTTCAAAATTCTGCAGTTATTTTGTATTTTAATCATGATTTATTCTTTTCAAGTATAGTTTATGGAACCTTTGATCATAACTAGGGTGTCAAATTGTTAAAACTAAGTTAGGAAAATCTAAGTTAGGCCCGGCCTGAGCCCGATTCTTGATTAAAAAACAAAGCCCGACCCGATTAAAATAATTTACATATTTTTAGTCAAATTTTATTTTATTTAAATTTGAACGTAAATACGGTACAATAGTTTATCCATTTTAAATGAAAAATTAATTGTTTTTATTATAAGGAAAATCCAATACTTCTTTATTTTTTCAATTTTGTTCACATTAAAAATAGATCATAGAAAAAATTTCAAAAAATTTTTGAAATATCAAAGCCAGGCCCGGAATTTTTATTTTTCTGCCCCAACCCGACCCGGCCCGGTTACATAGGCCGGGGGGCCCGCGGAGGCCCGGAAAATCGGATGCCAGATTGCAAGTCTAATCATAACATTTATCATATAATTTTTATTTCATTTAACCAGAATGTCCACAAGTAAGCTCATTAACGGAGCATAATAGGGCAGATGCTTAGAAATAGAATATGGAGTACAGATTGGATGCTCAATAATTAAATCATTAACTTAAATGTGTAAATAGCTGTGTTGTGTTGCTTTTAATCTATTTTGAAGCAATCTGTTAATTGTTGTATGCAATAGATTTTAATAAGAAAAATAAAAATCGAATGATACAAACCTCCCTTAACAATGCTACCAATTTCTTGTTTATTTTGATGAGCTATAGTTCCCAGAACAGCAAAAATCACACATCCAGCCAATATGCTGGTGAATGTGTCCAAAACGCTTATGATTATAGCATCTCTACCAAAATAAATCAATTATTTATTGTATGTACGATTAAGTAATTCAATAAAGAGTTGGCTGCGATTATTTTAAAAAGTAAGTGCTGTTACAGTAGAATATTCAACATTTAAGATGTTATTAACGATTTAAAATTCTTCAGACTCTTCTAAAAGCCATTAAACATTGCAAATACAATAAAAAGTTTATAATAATTATTTGGTTTTAAATTTCAGTTTAAGAAGAATTTTAACAACTCTTATTTAATAGCTGTACAGTCCAAAAGCTATACCAATTTTTGGACTTTATAGCTATTAAATAAGAGATATTAAAATTCCAATTAAACTGTACTTTAAACCCGAATAGTTTAGATTTAACATTAATTAAACGGTTAGCCCTAATAGCTATTGCGATTTTGCATTTACGTTTTAGTTGTTCAGTTTAGTTTTGCCTAAAGATTCTATATATTTTAGTATATTTTAAAATTAAATTAAATGAGCTTAAGTCGCCGACCGATTAGTAGAAGTTTTAAGAAGAAACGTTGTTCAAAATAAAAAAGTATACAATGATGTAAAATAATATAAATGAAAATAGAGGTATTTTTAAAACAAATAACGAAATTTTCTGACAAAAATGCAAAAGTATATTAGATTTTATATTCATATGAATATAAATTTATTATTTGAATTTTAAGTTTTTTATATTAAATGTAAATATAAGTTTAAATAGATTATGAATATAATACGATAAATACAAAAAAAATGAAAAGTTTTAATTCTTTTTTATAAGTTACTATTTGAGTAGAACTTTATACAAATGGTTTAGAGCCTCTGGAGCCTCAATTTGAAGCTGAGGCTCAGGCTGGGGTTCGAGCTAAAGTTCTGAATTTTGAATTCCGACATCTGCTAACCTGACTCGACCAAAGCCCTATATTTCTTATACCTATTTATTAGTCCAATACTGTTATTTTCTATTGTAAATTAGTTTAAAATACTAATAGCAAAATCTGGCCAATGTTTCAAGAAGTAGTCAGGAATGTCTGTTTAAACTAAAGCTATCTGTCAAAGAACCGTATGTTAAATCACTGAATGAATTAAGTTATTTATATACTGACTTAAAATAAGGCTGTTGTCTGAAGAATCGAATGAATTATAAGCCTCTTTTCAATTATCTGTTCAGTTAATTAGTTCTATGTTTACGAATCAATTTACATACTTGTAAACATTTTTCCTGAAGTCATTATAACTGGAATACATAATAAGCGAACCAAAACAGACGCCAAGCGAAAAGAAAGATTGTTCGACTGCGCGGTACCAAACTATTGGATCCAAAAGTTTTTTCCATTCAGGTTTGAAGAAAAATACGATTCCGTCAACGGCTCCATCAATATTAAGAGCCACTATTAATAGAGCTATTAATACCGTATAAGGAAATATTGCGGTGAAATATGCAACCTTTAAAACAAATGATTTAATAATTTCATGATTTTACGTAATTTAGTTAATTTTTATACTTTTCCGAGAGAACTGACTCCTTTAATAATGCTTAGACATACCAGAGTCCACGAACCAATGAGACACAAAGTTAGTTTCCAATTAATTGAATTGATATCAGACAAACCGCTTGATTTATTCAAAACTACTCTCCTTTTTTATATTTAATAAATATTTTTGTTTTGTTTTAGAATTAATTTTTGTTGTTAATAAAACTTACTCCCAATAATCTTCTGAACACGTAAATATAGGGTCTTCATCTGAAATCGATTTCATAATACTAACTTCGGGTATTGTAATGATCGATAAATTTTGAAAAATGATCGACGATTGCGTTGTATCGGTTTCATTGGGACATGTCTTGTTAACAACACAAGGACACGCGTCCCACGGAAGCGGATTTGAAAATGACGCGAATAAGTAATAAAGTGTGAGAGCCATCAGATAATTATAAAATATAACTAGATATGCGGTCGACAACAACTGAGCAAAACCAATGCCTAAAACAGTTAATTAAGTTCAACGCTTTATTTTTATTGTAAATTTACACTTTATTCAGTTTAGGTAATCAAAGTTTTTATTTCTTGATTCGTAATTTATCAAAAGAGTTATCCTAATTTAAAAATAAAAGAAAAACTTACTTAAACGTTATGAAGCAAGTAATTAAAAACTTATATTAAAGAAATTTCGGTCAATCGAAACCGTTAATCGGACCTAAACTATTAATTAAACAACAGAACCGAACTGATAATGAACATTAAACTCGAAATTTTTAATAGTGTAATACATAAAACTGAAACTCGTTAAATTACAGAAATCCCAAAAAATTAAAGTAAATATAATAAATAACGGCTTATTTTATTATTTACAAAAAAATTCAAGTTAATATAAATATTTTTTAATTTTTTGAAATTATTTTAATTACAATATTTAAAGTCTAATAATATTGAAATTATTATTAAATTTTAATATCAAAATTATTTATCAGGTTTCGGTTTCAACTATTCATCCCAAATGACATGAGTTCAAAGAAAACGAACTGAATGTCTAAGAAACATATTTTTATGATTAGACAAAATTAAATAAATACTGTTTTCATTTTAATTTAACTTTGATTATAAATTAAATAAAGTAATAATAATTTAGTTGTTATTTGATTACATATTTATAATAATTTAGTAAAAACTATTCAAAAGTATAATTTAATATTTCAATACTTGTGACTATAATTGTAATCCATAAGAATAATTGTTCATAGAATTTAATTATTATTTTATACTTAGAATTATGTAGAATTGTTTTTACTTAGTTATTAGTAATAAGGCATTAATTAATAATTACTAATAAACTTACAAACAAAATACAGTGGTTGTCATAACTATTTGGTGCAATAAATAACTTAGTAATAACTAGAGATCGGAAAATGGGGACAAAATTTGTGATATTTTGCGGACACAAATGGGGATACATATTTTAATAAAATGGGGACTAAAATGGGGACTAAAATGGGGACATATTAGACATATAAATCGTAAAAAATCTTGATTTACTTTATTTAGGAATGATTTATTTTGAAAAATCAAATTCACACATACTCTCATTTGTAAATTTAAAATCACTTTTAAATTTTTTAGATGTTAACTTTTTTATTTTTAAACGTTTGAACTTTAATTTGTCTAAAAATATTTATTATTTATTTAAGCTTTTTGTGTTTTTCTCAAATAAGGGTAAAATGGGGACAATTAAAAAATTTAGACAAAATTGTGGACATGTCCCCTATTTGGGGACAAACTTGACATTATGGGGACTTTGGGGACAAATGGGGACATTGTCCCCATTTTCCGATCTCTAGTAATAACTTAGTAAAACAACAATTGACAATTTCTCTTATCGATCATTATCGAGCATTTAAATTTTATTTTGTACTTTAGACCATAGTTACCCAGACTCGAAAGCTCTGGGGGGGGTCAGATCCAGAAAATCTCAATTTTTAGGGGGGGTCAAAACTAATCGGATTTCAACGACAATTTTTTTGGCCTTCGGACCAAAATTTTTTTTTAAAAATTTTTTTAAAAAATATTTTTCTCGACAAAAGCCTAAACCACGCTCCCTCGCAAAACTCGACGGATTTAAACGATAAATTTTTTTAATTTTGGCCAAAATTTAAAGGGGTCACAAAAACTCATCGGTTTTGATGGACAATTTTTTTACATATGAAATTTTTTTTTCAAATTTTTCAAATTTTTCTCGTCCTAAAATTTTTCCAACTTTTGGGTGGGGGGGGGTCAACTTTTCCAAAATCCTAGGGGGGGGTCAACCCTAGGCAAGCACTCCCCTCTGGGTAACTATGACTTTAGACTTATATAGAATTGTTTTTACTCAATTATTATATACGTATCGCTAAATAAATAATTAAAAAATATTTAAACAAAATTCCTTGGAAATTGAATTGTTTAAAAACAATGTTTAATATAAATAAGAATATTTAGTTATTATGATATTTTTAAATTAATTTTACTCTACAGTAGAGGTCGAAAACGGGTCCCGCGGGAAGCGGGAGGGAGTGGGAATACTTGAAAAATACGCGGGATGGGAGGGAGTG
>JAQGAW010003583.1:0-12271 GCA_034698025.1 Phthiracarus crinitus | reverse complement strand
AGAAAGTTTGCAAACACATGTACGAAATTGTCAGTTTGATCCAAATTCAGAAATAACTTGTGATAAAGAATGCGGACTAAAGATTGCGCAGAAAGAGCTCGCAAATCCCAAATGTATGGCTAAGTTATCGAGCTTAGTGATGAAACTGTATGATGAAAACCAATCGCTCAAACGAACGATTAGGGAACTCCAAAACAATCAGTTATGGATTTGCTCGAAAGAGTTAACTGTAAATAATAGTAACTTAATTGAGTGCCAAAAAGTTGGCGAAGGGTTTGCTCAGTCGAGATACAGTTTAACGAATACGAATAATTACTTTGATGTAAAATTAGTTGATTTTGGTGAAGCAAAGGCTGCTAGCATTGGCTTAACAGAAAAATCTTTGATTCATATCGGAGAGATGCCAAAAGTAGAGTGACTTTAACCTGTTAAAAATATTTTAACTTTTACCTTGAATTTGATTAAAATGTTTAAATTTTTATCTTAACTTTGAACAGTTAAAACTGATCATCTATAGTGTAAGCTATATAGCGTTTATTAAACTGTATTCATGTATATATTGTTATAAACGAAAAAACTTTAACATTTCAATGGAAAAGTGGGATAAAAACGCCACTTTGAGCTCTAATAAGTTTTTTATACTAAAAGTAATTTTTTGGAGTTTTAGATATGCCTCAATTAATTATTTCTGAGTATATCAGTGTTTTTTCACTTCTTAATTAAATACAAAATTTATAATGACCCCAAAGTAAGTACATGGCAATCTATTACCCCATAATACCTTAAATGGATATCAATGCTTTTCAATGAGATTTTCCCCTTTGAGTTAGAATTTTCTGTATGGCATCAATAGTCTAAACGTAGGGGTGTAGCGCATAAAATGTGATGCGCAAAGCACTGTGGAAGGCAGCAAAATATTATTATCCCACATTAACTTAAATGAAAGTCTTTTAGTAATACCATTGCAGTGTTAATGCGTTGACTATATCGTAGTGCAATATAGCACACCACCATATGCTTAGTGATGAACATTTTCGGTGACATAAAATTTCTAAATTCGGCGGTTATATTCGGTCAGATTAAAAAACTTTTCAATTCTGTCAAATTCGGTTATTTAATTTCATTTAAAAGACACATTTTCAAATTTCAGCCTTCATATTCGGTCATATTCTGTTGAATTTATACTTAAAATTATTGTTATTGCTAGAGCTTCAAAAGAATAGCACTTATGGTATATGAAAATAGCGCTATAAATAGCTTTAATTATTGGCTAAAATAGCACTAAAAATAGCATTTATAATTTTTAAAATTTACATAAATTTTCTATTATAATCATTTTTTCTTTTTAGTAACATTTTCCTGAATCATATTTTTATTAACAAATTTTAAAAAATTTTAAAATGCCGCCTTTCTATGGTAATTAAAAATATTTTGGGGAGTGTGGCAATAAATACTTATCAAATTTAATCGACAATTTATTCTTTTAAAGCCAAAATAGTATTAAATTGCAAAAATAGCATTTATGTAAAATAGAAAAAAAAACATTTATAAAAGGAGCTGAAAAGGCTTCATTTTATTTAATTCGTACACAAATAAATTTATGTCTGTAACTTATGAAATACAGAAGTAGCAAATGCTAAGATTTTGACGCTCTAAGTTATTGCATATGAATTTAATTAGAAAATACATACAAATTGAATTCCAAGAATATAGTACTTTCAAATTTCATAAATGGAATAATAATGATAAATTTGTTGAAAAAAGCACTCTTTCTTTAAAACAAGTATTATTGAGTGTAGAAATTTTCGGTAAAATTCAGTTATTTGTTACATTTGACCGAAACTTATTTCTTATTTTCGTCGGTCAAAATCGTTCTGTGACCGAACACTAACAATAACTGATCAAAAATAATACAATCATTTAATTATTTACTTTAACAAATCTTTATATAATTTTTAATATTAAATAATAGTGAATGATTAACGAGATAAGTATCACTAAAACGGAAATTTTAAAGCATTTATTACAATTTTTCGATTATTCAATTGAATATACTCTTCAATTTTAGTTTTATTAATATTTGCTTGTTTTGGGTAAATACCGATTCTTCTAATATTAGGGCAATTTTGGATATATGTGATAATGTCATCAGTGTTTAAAACGTCGTTACCATTAAAATCATTTTTATAAAAAGAACCAATTTTTAATTCACGTAAATTTGGAATTTTTTCTAAATATTTTAAAATAATAATGCAATCTTGTTTGTCGATATACTGAACGATACAGAAATCAAATGAGTTTAATTTAGGTAAATATATAGGAATTTCTTCGAACCAAAAATATATATTTAATCCTTTCATTTTCGATTTTAATTCAGATATACCAACATATTTTTGTAAATAATCCAAATTAACGTGAATTTTACGATCAATTATAATTAATTTTTCAATCGATTTAAATCCATTATTAAATGCTTCTTTTAGTGGTTTCCATAAATTTACAATTTTTAATACTTTTAAACGCAAACATTTCAACCCAATCTGTTTTAATAATTCAATACTGTTTTGATCTTCGCTATCGTCAAAACTGCAACATAAGTATTCAAGATTTTTTAATTTAGTCAAATGAATAGCTGTATGAAAATCTTTTTCTCCATTTAAATCCACACTCAATGCTTTTAACTGATTCTTGAAATGATCGGCAAACTTGATGAATATTTTATCATAAACGCCATAACAAACCACTGTATCGATATTTATACCAAATATAGGTTTTTTATCAAAACATCGATCAATATATGAGTTAATATTATAAAAATTGGAAATACTTTTCAGTTTAGGACATAATAGTATTATTTGCGAGAATAGGTCGCCATCAAAGCTGACATCAATTTTAATTGATTCTAAGTTTTTAAGGCAATTTAATGCAAAGTTTTTCCAACATTCCATTGAAATATGTGAATAAAGTGGTAACTGATATATACGCAAATGCTTTAAATGTTTACATCCATTGCTTATTATATTAATTGTTTTATCGCACAAAAATGTCATAATTATAATATGATTAATATTCAAGCATTTATTTATCACATAATTTAATAAATTGGTATTAATAGCAAAGTTAATATTTCTTAAATCATTAATAAATAATTGTTTAATTATTGAATTTTGATAATCTTCTATATTTCTATGATCATATAATTTCTTACGATCACATAATACAAGATTATATTGTTTATTGAACACTAAATGATTGAATTGTTTGTTAACGCATTGCAATCGAAAACAATCACTTATTGGCAAATATTGTAATATTAATTCACATAAATCATCACCAAATCTATTAAAAGTATCTCTTTTATACGCACTCGTTGACCACATATCTTAATCCAATTTGTAATAAATTTTATTTACAATTAAATTAGACTGCTATATAGTGTACATTTATTACACAGTATATCAGATAAATATCAATCTTTTAATCAAATATTTAATTTTTACAAATTGCTATAAACTTTTACAAAATATATGATTTGTCGATTGAAAATAATGGTCAAAAGAGTTACAGTTAGTATTTATACTAAATAATCAGTGTCTATAAAGATAGAACATTTAATAGACTATACTTCTAATCTTAAGTGAATGATTTTCACAAGAAATTATTCTATTTATAGTTTCTATGAATACGTTCTTAGATTGTAAATATTAGGTCAAAGTTTAATCTGTTTTCAAATGAATTGGAAAAAGTATGTAAGAAGAAAGGAAAGCAATGAATAAAAGACAGAAATTAAAACCGGGAATATATATTTTTAGTTTTCATGCACACATTAAAACTAATATTTTTCTAAAAATAAGAAATTTTTTAAAGCTAAGTTTACAACTATACGCACAATCCATTGCCATAAAGTTTTTATTTACTCAAGCATTAGTAAAAGAAATCAATCAAAATATTTGATTACATAATACCATATTAGGTTAAATAATATTGCCATAACGTACTTATTATAAAGCTCTTGTAATAAGAAATTTCAATAACTTTTCAATAATATTTCAAACATTTATTAATTTTCTATATCTATACTTTACACTATAGCCTTACTGTACTGTGCGACAGATTACTAAAATGCTTTATCAATTATTTATAAATAGAGCTTCAAAATGATAGCATTTGCTACATTTTTATTTCATAAGGTAGAAGCAAATGATTTTATATGAGCTCGATTCACAATAAATGGAATCGTTTGAGCTCCATTTATAAATGCCTTTTTTTGCTATTATTGAAGATTATCGCTATAAATGCTATTTTGCCATTTTAAATGCAATTTTTCCACAATTTGAAAAATTGTCGTTTAAATCCGAAGAGTTTTGCAGACCCCATCGAAAATTCTAAAGTAAATTTTAAAGAAAATAATTGTCTTAAAAATTTTTTAAAAATTTCCAAATTTCTTTACAAAAGATACTAAAGTAGTCTTCGTATGATTATTTTTAAAAAGTGAGTAACTAAAAAATTTTAATTTTTTGAACTTTTGATAATTTTTAACTAATTAATAATTTTTTTTGATTTTTTATTAAAATATTAAGTGCTATTTTTAATGCTATTTTAGGACAATTTTACAGCAATTTATAGCGCTAATTTGATATGCAATAAATGCTATTATTTTGAAGCTCTAGTCATTACCATTTAGCTTATATCCATCATTATTATAAACACATTAAATAAGCTCATAATTTATAGCAATTTAATGTTTGCATTTTCTATTGTATATCGATTGTGATTTTATAATTGTTGTAATTATCTTAATCACATCTCATATATCTCTAACATAATTATGATTTGGAATTTACGTTTTAGTGTTTGTCTGTTAGATTTATGATTAAGATTTGGCAAAATTGTGTGAAAATGTTGATGAAAATAATAGAATAAAAATAAAGAGAAAATGTCATAAATATCATGTTCACGGAAATATTTTGATTATATCTTATACTAAAATTATTGAAATTATTTGTAAGTCGTAAATGTCTGCTCAAACAATCAACAATCATAAGAGCCAACTCTATAAGTACACGTTTATGTTGTTTACTTGTAATCGAATATTAAATACCAAGAGTTAGTAATAATGATAATATAACCAAACAAATTATATTTATTGTTTTAATTGAAGATGATATTGAAATTACACATAATTAAAGTGCATTTTATAACCATTTCACATAAATGAATTTGAAATTAAATAATTTGCTGGCGGTTTGACGTTTTGGTTTAAAACGCCAAATCGCGAATATTTTCAAATTAATTAGAATATTGTTTATATTATTTAAATAGTATTTAATTTAGTTTATTTACAAAATTTCTAAATTACAAAAATATTAGATTCGATAATCTAAGAAACAATGCTTAAATGATTGAGTAAATCCATTTAAATGTAAACGTTGCTTCTTTAGAGTTAATTACATTTTTTAATTTAAAATTCAATAAATATTTTTTGCTTTTTAATCATTAAAATCACTTTTAGGTCATATCTAAAAATATTTAGTAGTGAAATACCTTTTAGCAATTTATTGACAGTTTGGCGGATTAATTTTTTACGTATTAAGAATTAAACCGAAATTGATGACTATAATTAATTGGCGGTTTAATTCGTCAGTAACTTTAAAACTTTATTTATTTTATTTTAGTCGAGGTCTATTCTTAATAATGATCAGGAATTGGAATTTTATGGCATGGAATTATGACTGATTTTTGCCAAGTTATGACACCAATTATGGCATATTTTATTAATTAATGAAATTTTCGAGCAAAGTTTATACAATTGTGTTAAATATTAATACAATTCAGTTAATTTACTAGATTAAATGAGATCGTAACGATTATATCTGACTTTGCAGTTTTAAGTTAAGATAGTTTTGGTCGCTGGCTATTCTATCGCTCGCACCCTTTATTTTCGTTTAGTTTGTAAAATTTATTTTAATTATTCTGAATACTTTACTTTTCAACAATGATATTTTATTTATTTATTGGCAATTTTAGAATTCCTTAATAAATATAATAGCCTATAATAATATAAACGTATCTACTTACAGACGGACAAACAGAATCCTAAATCCATAAATCCATATATATATGCTTCTGCAAAGTAAGACAAAAAATATTTATTATAATAATTTTTTATTCAGTCCTGTTTCAAAAATTTTTCTTAATACTATGCTTATGTCGATTTTTTCTACGTCTATTTCAAATTTATTAAAAATATGTAATAAATTCGTCCATAATTTATCAAATTATAACATTTTAAAATATTATTTTATGAAATTATGGCAACATAAGGCATCAAAGTCTGATAATTGCCTTTTACGGCATACCATAAAAATCCCATTCCTGGTAATCATTGATATTAATGTTTAAGTTGACAAACATATTTTTACAAAGATTTAAAAATTTCTCACGAATTATAAATACCTATTAATAATAGGTTTTAGTAAGGATTGTGTTATCATAGTCAGGTACGTGTAGCGATACAAAGGTGTAATTTTTTAATCTCTATGAGGAAAGCATACAATAAAATATCCGATAAGAATAAAACACTTTAATATAAGCGTATTTCATTTAATCGCAAAATTCAGTAACTAAATAGCGAAATAGTTGATTAGCTATTCGTAAAGTTTGCAGTAATTATTATATGCAATTAGTTTTCTGGATGTATGCCGTAATTGTTTGAAATTATCATTAAAAGCAAAGCTCTCTCCACTAAATCAGCGCAATTGTGGTTTTTGGATACTATTCAATAATCACACGTAAACACACACACACTTGCATTGATATGATTAAAAATCATGTCAACCGGAAAAGTGATTTAATGTGTGCCGTATTTGTTTTATCAAAAGAAGTATAACGTATTGCATGAGTTTTGGTCGCACATCTGCTCGTTTCCCGATATGACTAATCAAGCCATTGGTTGCGCACAAATAATAATTATAAATAAACATATTAATCGTAAATTAAAGTTATTACCACAATATAAACGTGTGTACATATTATTTAAATACGAAAATAATTTTTGCGTTTGTTCGCAGTAATGCATGCATATGTCAATATTAGCTGTATTTTAGCTTAAAAACTGTAATAAACCATTTCTCTTACAGTTCTCTCTCTCTCTCTCTCTCTCTCTCTCTCTCTCTCTCTCTCTCTCTCTTTCGCTCTCTCGATCCGTTACCGCAACATACGTGTATCGCATTGTAAAGTGTGACACTATCACAACAATTAGTGTAATTGCATAACATAGGGTACATATGGCATAAATTTGTACGACGAATTATTTTCATGCATATTGAATAGACTAATGGCTTAACTTGAAAATTAGGATGTCATGGAACTATCGCTGCACGTTATTATTATTTGCAGATATATTATATAATATATACATGTATTTGAAACCTCAGTTGACTCGGTTGACCAAACCGGCACATCAACAACAAAACCCTCCATAGAAATGGAAACAATGAAACCTGTCGTTTAAATAAATGACGCATTTTTTGTTACATACAGTAATTTACATATTATTACTGCCGCTACACCTCAAAAATTTTCCTGTTTTCTGATCAAAATAATAATACAATAATTGGTCGCATAGCGAAAAAAAGAGATCTGTTTTTCTCGCCCGGTTTTAAATTATGGAAGTTATATTCTATATAACTAATTATAACTAACGCGTCGTATAACTAAAACTGTAACAAATTGAAGGAAAATTATTCATAGATAGTATTACCGTTACAGTTGGGGTAACTAAAAACAGAACTACAGTGTTATAAATATATATATGTTTTTTTTCTAAATCTCTCTCTTTTTTCGCTATTTTGAATCCATGGAAAAAAGTATATAAATGTTATCTGACAAACTAGAAACTAAACAAATTTTTTATTCCGTTATCTATCCGTCTAACATACGTTTTGGTACTACTACTACAGTCATAATGGGCTAAGATTTGTATCTCATTGCTTTTTTACTAACACTTTCTATTTTCCGTAGTATTCTTTCTCTCTCATGGTTTTCTCGTGTTTTTTTTATTTCTCTCCTTATTTGCCACTTTTTTGTAACTGACTTTTTTTAGTTTCTCTCTCTGTTTTTTGTTTTATTTTATCCCGTATACTGTAGCAGTTAGAAGCCAAACATATACTGCAAATAATAACAGCAACGCAGCAACAACTGAAAATGTGCACAACCAGAACGTGATGTGGTTATCGTGCACGAGCACTATATTACGAGTAACCGAATATTATAGACAAACTTATTTCTTTGCTCTCACACTCACTGAATAGTGGCAACAGTATGCTTGCACTAATATTTTAAGAGATTGAGAGGAGAGAGAGAGAGAGAGAGAGAGAGAGAGAGAGAGAGAGAGAGAGAGAGAGAAGTGTATGAGTTGGCCAAATATATATTTCGGTGCTTCCACTTCTTTCTGTCAGAAGAAAATATATTGCAGCACCAAATGCGGATAGCAATGCGAATCCCAGTGAAACACTTAAATTTAATGGAGTTATACTACCCATACAATGAACATGAAGCAGAAAAATCTAATTTAACACAACAAGACTAGTAGTACCTTAAGAAGAACCATAGTTTTTTCGTTACATAATTTAACATTTTGTTTTAATATTGCGACAAAACGCGCGCATAACACATGCTATTAAAAATCTTTTCTCTATTCAGAAAAAACTGCTCATTAAATAATAATAATAAAAATAAACATTTGCATAGAACTGCTTATCAACATTAGCAAAACGCATAATAAGTAAGTAAGATAAATACATACTAAATAATAATAAGAAGAGATTCTCGTAAAACTACTTACATTTTAATTATCAAACCGTAATAAAAGCGATTCAGTTTTCCTCGGAGTCTGCTTCTTCTACTATTCTATTATATATTGTTGTGGGAGTGAGTGTTGTGTGCCGTGTGTTGCAAACGTAGCAGCAAAACGAATAACAAAAAAGTTTTTTAATTTCAATGTAGAGATAAAAGCGAAAACAAGTAAAAAAAAGTCACTTGTCGTTATGTAATTTAAAAATCAGTCACGAATATGGGCATAGAGAAAATTTATTGCATTCGAGATGGACATTAAATACATAACACTAATGTCAGGTAAGAGTAGAGTTGAATATTCAATATGACAATCATGTCTCGTATCGTTTTTTTTCGCTCTACGTTCTCTGTCGTATTACTTTTTTTTCCAGCGCTGCGTTTAAATATCATTTAATGCTCTTTGTCTAGCATTATACGGCTTTACAGTTTTATATAGCTTTTGATGATAGGGCGAAGTGAGTGCGATTTTGACTTTAAAAGCATCGCAAAAAACTTTTATGCTCTCGTTCTCTCAAAATCAATTGATCCTTACGTAACAGTGTATTGCATTTTCTATTTGGTGGCGCATACGCATCATCGCTGGCATATGAAACGGTACTTATATCTAATAACAGGTAAACTTTTTTTTCGTGTGTGCATGTGTTCAGTTCACTCTTCTCGCTTCAATCGTGTGTTTATCGCACACCCTTTTTCTATTAAATAAATTAAAATATTTTCGCATTAAACACCGAAAATAACGACAAATGCTAAGAGTATATCACCCCTTAGGCCTTATTTATTTTTTCTCTGTTCGCATCGCTTATTGCTTCCTATCGATACACAGACTAGAGAATTGACAAAACAAATACATTTGTGATCGAATGGTTTATTCTGTGCCATTTAGTACACGTGAATATTATTATTATTATTATTACTATTAGTACTAACGCTACCGTTATATACGGTATAACAGTAAGAGTATATTGTAAAGGGAATGATCGATGATATTCAATGGAAAAACATAAGGAAATATCTATCACCGAATTAACCGGTTTTAGTAAATCATTTTTTTGTTCTGAATGCGCGGCTGTTGTTGTTATTATTATTAGTATTATTATTACGCAAAAGTTATGGGTAATTATAATGAATAGCAGAAATGGCATACCGGAACACATACGCTGACAACTTTATAAGCTCGCGAACCGATCATCGCAACGCGATTCTACTGCTGGAGAGGTGCCATAAATACGATATATTCACGAATAAATAATTATTATTGTTCGCACTTTGTCTGAATTGGTGAACAGAGAGTATACGATATACTGTGTGTGTATATGCATGTACTTGTAAATTGAAACACTACCGTAGCGCACGTTTTTCGTCAAATGAGTACAAATAATAATAATAGTATTAATAATGCAGAACTCACGTGTCAGTGGAAAAAAAACTTTTTTTTTGTTTTCACCATTTTATCGTTTAATTATGCTTCACTGAAATTCTATTAGCGGTGCCAACAAAAATACGAGCACACACTAACGCACTCCGCTTTCCGATAGAATATAATATTGTTTTTTTTTTGGTTCGGTATATGATTGCTTTTGTTTTCAATTGATCCCCGTTTGACAGTGCAGTGTCCGTTCGATACAATTACCAAAAAAGCACAAAACGCATCTGTAAACTCTAGGGCATCGAAACACTTGCACGAATCGAACGCAACACTTCCGTCAGACACTAATATCCTGTTTGTTTTGTGCGTTACGTTACTTGTTTTGGGCGTTCATTATCGCCATTAAATAATTCCGCAACACTTGAATAATACATTTTGTATTACGCTATAACGTGGCAGTTAAGTCTTAGCCGTAACCGAATGGGTGTTATGTCAGAGAAAGATAGATAGATATTAAATGCACGCCAGTTGGCAATACTCGCTGTCCGCTACGGATCACTATAGCAATTAATACTTGTTTTCGGTATGGAGTGAGACATCCAGTAGCGGATCAGTAATGGTGATGTTAAATTTTAACGATATCTCACGATAGCTCGTTAGTGTTTAAATTACTCATACGCATTAGTTGTATTGCACTTATACTGTATACTATATACAGTAGATATACGGTATATTCTCTATGTCTGTATGTAAGCGTATGAGTATTATACTGTATTATGCAATACAATGTGCAGCTATATTACCGGTAACTAACAAACTGTTCTCTAACTCGAATAGGAAACACCATAACGTTATACACCTAAAAACGTACACTCATGGGAATGTGAAATGCATGCGAAATAAATGCCAACATTCAACTTAAGGCATGCATCCCTCACTCATTCACTAACTCACTAACTCTCATCCATTTGTGTGTACTAGACTTTTAAGCGGGCCCCCGATTTGTCGGGCCCCCGCGGGCCCCCGACATAATCTTTCGGGCCGGGCCGGGTTCGGGCTTAAAAACAAAAATGTCGGGCCGGGTCGGGCTTTAACTTTTCACTAAAACATATGCAAGTTTTACATAATTTATTTTTTATGTAAAGATTTCTCCTCTGACCGAAAGTTTACTTAAACTAATTTGACATTAACAGATAAAAGAACTCTATTAAAACTAAATACAGTGTGTAAATTATTGTTTTTAAGATCAAATTATGATTATATTAAATTAAATAATATTATAACTAAATATTATTTTTTTATTTGATCGGGCCTTATCGGGACGGGCTTTTGCCTTTTTGAAAAAATTGGGCTCGGGCAGGGCCTATCCTCCAACTGTCGGGCCTGAAAACTTTAACAACTTAAAAGTCTAATTCAAAATATATGCTTTTCCGGAATTTTTCTTATGTACTACCAAACCGAGAATATCCGGGAAAATAAAACTACTTTTAATTAGATTTATATTTAATCGATCTTAATATATTAATTTCCCGGTCATATGTTTTAAGAAAAAATTTCGGTATTTTCTACGATATCACTGTCCTTATAGATTATTTCAAATTTCGAATTGTTTAATTGTTTGAAATTTTATTTTTAATAAAAGATTTTTAAAAAAAATTATTTCAGAAATGAATAACGAAAAGTTTAGCGAAAACATAGCCGAATCAGCGACAGTATTGGTTAAATACTTGCCTCAATCTATGATTTTTTAAAAATAGCTTATGTTCGAAATCTTAAAACTTCATATAATGTAATAAATCACTAGATTGTAACATAACCTTAAGCTTTACATTTTTGCAGCAAAATAATCAAATATTGTAAGATTATTATGTTTAATCATCACTTAAGAAAATAGATAAAAAACCTAACTTATCATTTGGAAATGCTGTCACTTTTATTTAATTTTCGTATTTCATTGCATTTTTATATATTGTTAACACTTCACTGGAACACCTAAAAAAATAACACTGCGGGTATTATGGGATAAAAATAATTTATGCCTTCAAACAG
>JAQGAW010003582.1:0-12272 GCA_034698025.1 Phthiracarus crinitus | reverse complement strand
TTAAAGCAGTCATTTATTTTACAAAATAAATTAATTGTTATGTTGATAAAAATTCGTTATGCGTGGCACGACTCGTATTAATGTTTATCTACTCTTGAATGATATCTAATGTTGTTCTGGAAAATATTAAACAGTTTATGTTTTGAACAAAACATTCTTACTTGAATTTTAGCTGACAGATGCTTTCTTTTTATTTTTAGTAAAGTTTTTTGACGATTTGTTGTGAGATAGAAACTTTTGTTTATTTGAATAAATCTGTCGATTTCCGCAGTAACTCTTATTTAGTGCTATCGAGCAATAAGTATACAGTGTGTGGAAAAAATTGAATGATACACTTTTGAATACGTAAAATAATAGAAATAATTGAGATATTTAGTAGTTTTTTTCAATATACCATCCTTATAGTAAATTTGACGACAACGTTTTGGCCAAGGTTTTAAATCGCGATTAATGAGTTCTTGCGGAATATTCATAAAGTCAGTTTTTAAAACTTTTTTCAGCCCATTTATCGTCATAACTTTATGTCTTTTAACTTTGTATTTTAAATAACCCCATTGAAAATATCACATGGGGCAGCTTCTGGACTGTTGGGCATCCATTGAAGTGATGTTATTAATGGAATGTTGTGTGATCTTAAGAACTCAAGAGTCTTTTTAGCGCCATGTGAAGGGGCCGAGTCATTTTGAAATAAAAAGTCTCTGTTAGGATAAAGTTTCGGATCATTTAGTAATGATTAGAAATACTTATTTAATTTTAAGTACAAACCCCGAAAGAATCAAATATTGGGTAAACTTTTGTCCTTCATCTGGAAGACACGCTCCATTGATGTATCCATTCGTTAAATTAGAATTAATATTTGTTGCAACTCTTAAAAGCGCGATATCATTCGTTAAAAACATAGGATCATAAGATTCATGTATTGTTATGTTTGCCACAGAAATAGGCTATTCGACATAAGTCACCGAATTTAAATAATCTGCGCCCACTACTACTCGAACGTTATCTGTCGTTAAGCTAGAAATATAAAACAATAATTTTTTTGAATGATTAACTACTCTTATATCGTTTAAAATATTAAATACCCATAAACGCAATGAGCGGCAGTTAATTACCAGTAATAATTCAAAATACTAGCGCCGCACGAAAATGACCAAAAATTGTTTTTGCTCATTTGAATGTATGCCTGCCTTGGGAAGTGTCCACGTGTTGCCGGCACACCACCAACTATGCGACTATTAATTTGTGACGTGGATGCACCACAAATGATCAGCTGATTAATACCGTATACATAGTTTATTAATAAGTTAGGGGTTATTAGCGGAACGGGTGTCACGTATTGAATCGCGTCTCTAACAGCGTTTTCTTTGATTTTCGCGTCCACATAAGCAGGATTTGTGAGATTATATCTGCATATATAGTCTGCAGCCAGACCTGCAACGTGTGGCGACGACATTGATGTTCAGGATATCGATCTGATAGCAGTATTGCTTCCAACCCATGCAGAGGTTATACTAACTCCTGGTCCGTACACATCAACACACGATCCATAATTACTAAACGATGCGTGTTCATCGTTAATGTTATTGCGCGCGGAATCATTTAGGCCTAATCAAATTAGCATTTATTAATTGTTGTAACAATAAATTTTAGATTAAGGAAAGATTTCCAATTATTTAAAATTTATTATATTATGTAATGATTTATATTAAGTAAATGCATTATTCGCAGAAAACATTAAAGATTTTTTGTAAAACTTACCTTTACAAACAGGAATAATTAATCGAATTTCCCGCTGTTACAACAACAGTCACATCCAAGTCTATTGCCTAAATATTAGATTCATACCATTAAAAATATTTTAAAAGTATGTTAATTTTAAAACTCACAAACGACATATTAAAAGTTTGTACCCTATTTAATCCATCATTGACCGTTGAAACATTACCGGCTCTCAACGATAAATTTAATACTGGACGCTTTCCTGTTTGTTAATTTAAATAAATTAAAAGTTAAGCGTTTTCAGTTTAAACAATGTTATATAATTTTTAAAGCATATGAAACATACAGTAGGGTTTTTTGTGGCCTAGTCTATACCATAAACAACTGATCTAACATTTTAATCTGGTCTAATTTGGTCGACATTTTAAGTCCATTATTTTGCATTATTTGTCCATATTATGTAATTTTATAACTTTTATCCCATTATTAGCTCATTTTTCTTCATTAATAGAATATAAAGACAGCTCACAGTCATACATAGGTTCGCTGCAAATACAATATATCCTTTGAACAAAGTGTGCTAAAAATTTTTCAAGTTAACATTTAAGACATTTCTTTAACTTTACTTTTGTTCTTCACTACTGTATTGTAGAATATTAATACCATGCATCTTTCTAATGGCTGGTGTGTAGTTTAAAATCCGTTTAATATATATTTGTCTCTAATTCAATTTTTTATAACTTATATACATTTACATTTAAACATATAGAATATAATTGTAAGAAAATTAATACATTTGCAATGATTGTGAATATCTGTGAACTTTGTTAAGATAATATATAAATTTAACAAATTAAATTTTCAATTATTTTCTGTTTTTGAAATTTTAATCTTTAATTTTACATTTTTCTTTACTTTCTAATCATAATCTAATATTTGATATGACTATCAACGATTCTATTTTTGAAAAATTATCTATTTGTAAAAGATAACTTAAAATATTAATGTTAAATGTTGTAATTGATCTGAACTTTCAATTAGTTTTAAATTTGAAAATTATATACTGAAGCAAATAAAAATAGTATATTATTAAATAACAATTCATGATTAATTAACCAATCAACATATTTTAAGACAAAATCTTTATTTAAACTATTCATTATTCAACTTATTTGAAACTCATTTTATATAAGATGTATTATAAGTTTAATTCACAAAATCTATAATTAATATTATATAATGCATTTTAATAAACGGTGTACTAAAGAAATTGTATTTATTTGACCCACATTAAAATATTGAAATCTATTTAAATAAGTATATAAATAACAGATGTCTAAAACAAAAGCAAGAACATTAATTAAACCTTTTAAAGTGTAATTAGAATTTAAATAAATGTTTCCAAAAATTTTAAATTTTAACTTTTTTGTGATTATTATTAAAAAAAATGCTTATTTTAATAAACATTTTTATTTCAATTTAATAATTTTAATATCTCTTGTAGCTACCAAAAAGTCACTAGTCTAATTCTACGCTGATTACGCATTCAGATATAGTTCATATTGCGCTAACGTTTAGCTTATTAAAATTTTTTAAACAATCCGCTATCCGCAGCGGATAATACGCGGATATCCTCATATTTGAACTTTAATGATAACTTAAGCCATATTCAAATAAATATATATTTTCTTATTAAAAATATTTTTTATATGTTCTACGATTATGTAGTTAAAGTCCAAATACTTATTTATAGCGTTATAATAATGCAACTATAAATTAATTAATTATATTATACTATAAATTATATAAAAATAGAACGTTTATATAGTCATTTTTATTTTTAACTATGTAAAATTTTTTACGCGGATGATTGCGGTTTTTTCCGCAGATAAATCATTAAATAATTACCCGATCCGCATCCGACCCGCAGTAAAATATCATTAATCTACTCCGCATTCAATCCGTAAATAAAAATATTTCACTCATCCAATCCGCAAATTATAGCTAAAATTTGTAATCAACATAATTCCACATCCGCTTATATCTGCATCCGAGCTTAACTCTACACACATATATAATCTTTACAATACTTATTACTTTTATGTTATTATTAATCATTGAATCTAACAGTTTATATTCCTTTATAATGAGTATTCACAAATTATTCAATGCTTACACATTCATCGTATTACGCACATAACAGCATATATAACAGTCACGTATTTCTATCGTTATCACTCTGCTAAACTCTGCTCTTGGATTAACTCTCTAATTGTAAGCAACACATGTAATCACGATAACTCACGTGTAATTCTTATATTGTACAAATAAAATCCTAAGTTTGCTATTGAATAAAACGTGATTCAGTGTTATTATACTCAGATATAGTTTATAAAGCGGTACTTCACTTGGTGCAGTCGGTAGGATATCTAATTGCAAAAACGTAATCACGTTATGATCAACTTTTGGTTGTATATTGCGCAAAATTTTGTATACATCACACTCGTCACAACAACACTATTAATATATTTTATGAGTATTTGGTTTATAGACTTGCCTGAAGTCGATTAGAGGGAGTCGTCACCATCAAAAAACTAAATCAAATAGACTGAGGATATAATTGAATAAAACAAAGAATCACATCAAAATCAACGATCAGAATTATTCCACTACTCAAAAATCGTTGCAGATCTAAACTCATTTGTCTCTTTTCGTAAAATTCTCAAACTAGTCATGAAGTCACATCTTAAAGAAATAACAAAGCAATCAAACGACGATCATATAGTATTTTGCGAAAACATAACAACAATAACCAAATTATCAATTGACAATTATAATGAGCTAAACCAAAGAATCACAGCAATGAACTGGTTAAGTTTGGCAACATTTAGCCTTCAATCCACAATTACATCAGATATTGATAAAATAAAAATTTTCTGAGCCAGCTTTTTAGGAGAAGCAGGCAACAATTTTGCACAAAATATTTTTCCTAAAATAAAATCAATCACTTATGATAAAATGGTTAACGCATTCATTGGACGTTTCGACACCAATGTAATCTCTCCATTAATTGCAGCACATGTTAAACGTTTCGATAAGAATCAGGTCATGCAAAAGTAATGGAAAATTTAGACCAATTTGGATTAAGCGAAGCACACAAAGAGGTTGAACTAACATATTCTCTTCCATCACAGCTGCGATGCTTAATGTAATCTCCTCAAGTGAATACATATCAAGCATGGATTCAATTTGCGCTTAAACATTACATTACACTACTCATCAGTAATTCGAAAGTTATCGCTTTGAATTAATTTCGCACGAATTAAATTTATTATAGGCTATGATAAAATAATACAAAAATAGAAAACATAAAATACTTATTATATAAGGGAAAAGTTTTACTATTTATTTCTTTGCTCGAAATTCTTTATTTCTTTTTTGAAAGTTACAGCGTTAGTGAAATAAATTGAGGAGAAGAGACATTATAAGAAGTCTGTTTTGCTGGTTTATGTAAATTTGCTGAGCTTTCTTCAGTTTACAGTATTTTGTCATACCTTTCGACAATATTATTCAAAGAAACGAATGTGCCAAAAATTCTTTCAATGTATACTTTAATAAAAATGTAGAAATCTTTTCCATATATGTGATAAAATGTGTCGAAATCGCATTTATTTCTCAACTAGTAGTAATCTTTTCACACAGAAAACTTAATAAAATTCACAATATTTCTTAATCCATTGAAGCGAATTTGATTGAAATGATGTTTATATGTTTATTTTAATAAAAAATTTTAAATTTAATTCCAAACTTATAATAATTTGTATAAATTTTATATTATAGATTTTACTTTAGTTTTGATTAAAAGAAATTTATACATAAGATATCAATATTTTTTAGTATCATAATTAAATTTGTTTGAAACATCAATTTTTTAAAACAAAAATTAAATATTAAATTAATTGTAAAATTTCATCAAACAGGACTTAACTAACCAAAACTTATTTATTATTATATAATATTCATAATAACATAGGCTATAATTAAAAATTTACAGTTTTGTTCAAATAGAATAATGTTATGAATTATGGTTTAATTAATATTAAAAATAATTTTATAATTATTATGAAAAGTTTTATTGCTAATTATTTAATAACATTGCATATTTAATCTATAAATTTTAAACAATTTTCATCAAATCACAAGTGTACTCATAGTGGCTTAAAAATACATTTGACAGTCAGCTTGACAAAAATTGTGTGATGTCTCGACTAAAGTGAATATTTTTAGAGTTTTTAAACAATGATAATGATAACAACAATTTATGATAAATTAATAAATTTTTTCAATGAAAAAATATATTGTAAAAGTATTAATTTCTTAAAAAGCAAAAAAAATATAATGAAAAATAATAGAAAATTTAAATATAAATGTTAAAAAATATTTAATGCAGTAAAATTTTGATTAGACTATTGTATTAGCTTAGTACTATAAGTTGGGCTGATTATGAAAGTTTAATCTCATTATTTTTATGTTTTAAATATAAATTTAAAGTTTTTTAAGCATTATATTTATATCGTGATTATATAAATTTTATTTGTTTCAAGAAAATAAAATAAACTTGAATAATAACAGTAAAATTTATATAAATTAGTTTACAAACTCATTTTCCAATATAAAATATAAGCTTTATGGTTTATAGGATATAAAAAATTTTATTTAATATCACTTAATCTGTGCTAATGTTTTCATTTCATTTATTCTAAGTTTGGATAAAAACATTTTTTGTTTCATTGTAACCTTTCCTTATAGGAGAAGTTTTTCACTAGTATTATATCCTACGCATAAAAACAAGCAAAATAAGATTTTTGATTTTATCTTCTCTATGTTAAGAAGATTTTTTTCGAGGCTATATATGTTTAATCATTAATTTTAGGCTAATATAATGCTAATGCGAACAATACACAAAAAGATCGATTTTGTTTTTTAAACAAAACTTTCATTTTAATTGAATTTTGATTTTATTTTGCAGTATTAAAATAATTTTGATTGTATATTCATTGCATTTTCAATGGAAAGTTGTATTTTGATTGTATATTAATTTTAAGTTTTATTTAAACTGTAAACTTTTTATAATATTGAATTTTTATTGATTATAAAATATTATTTCTAGGTTTAATGGACTTGACAATAGAATGTCTTTATTATTTTAAAAGATTTTCAAATTATTGTAAAGTTATATTTATAGAGCACATTTTATTCACAGTGAATTTTAAAGCCAAATTTTGTCTAATTTGTTGTGAGTTTGTCTAAAATGTTTTTTGATATATAAACGTGAAGAGTATTTATACGACTGAGTCTGTTTAGTGTCTGTATATATATATTAATTAGATATTGTATTAATCGCTATATTTGGTTAATTGTCTTAAATATGTATAGATAAACCTCTTAATAGCGTAAGAATGTAACAGAAAGGACTATGATGTTATTAAAATAAGTAAAAGTATTGTCACCTTTATATTAAATTTGCAAAGCATAAAATTAGATATTGAAACGTTTACTTGTCAGTCTTTATCACAGATTAGGTATAAATAGTATAGTATTATTATAAATATATATTAAAGTAGTTTAATTATCTAAATATTTATTAAGCGTTTTAAAAGTTTATTATAGACAAGTAATTGAATTAAATTAATCAATTATTATTGTTTAAAGTAAAGTTGTATGAATTTTCAATGTAAAAATTTCGTTAAATTTTAATATACTTTTTAAAATAAATGATGTTGATCGTATATATTAATTAAAAATACTTGATAATCACACATTTTTACTGAAAAATTATTATTTCTTTCCATATTCACTAAACATTTAGAGTTTTGTATTTTTATTGTTAAAATATTATGAAAATTAATTAATCTATTCAAGCTAGTCTAAAAGCTAGTATATTGAATGAAATTAATTATCTAGTAATAGTAAAATAATTTTTTAATATATTTTTAAAAAATCATAAATTAATGAATTTAAAATATTTAAAATGAAAAACACTAAAAAATTTCATTTATTAACTGTAATTTTTATTAATTTTTATTTTTTTAATTTTTATAGATTTATTACATAAACAATGGTTTCAATTAGCGCTTAACTTTTAAATTATATTTGTTTTTAAAATAAATATAAATTTTATATAAGTTTATCAAGCTACTAAATTAAAAATAATAACAAATTTCTTAATTTGTTTTCGTTTTCTTTTAAAAATTTAATTTAAAATTAAAATTAATTCCATTTTTTAGTTATCATATTTATTATACATAGACAAAGCTAGTAAAATAACCATCTTTTATAACATGAAAACACAAGTAACCGAAAAGTATTAATGGTTATATAATTTTTACCGAATTATAATACTGCAATATCTTTACCATCACTTGATGTTATCAAAATTAATGTATACTTAAATCAAATTTCGATTAGCGAACGCAAAATTATGATTTCACAATTAAATCAATAACCTACATATTATACAATCGTGGCAAACAACAAAATTCGAGCAAATCTGTTGGCGAATATGGAAATGAAAACGTTTTCGAGTTCACGAAAGAAGCGAAATGATGTCGAAAGATTGTTTCAAAACAAGTCTTCACGCGTTTTGAGCAAATATCTTCGAAATTTCAGTAACACTCCATAGATTGCTTCATCCAATAATAATCAGATATCGTTTAATGAATGCGTTTGTTTTTCTTGTTTTAATCGCTTAACGCGTTAATAATTTTGTAATTAGTAATTTGTTTTTATTCGTATCTAAATCCAACATTCAATAATTACTTAAGATAATTAATTTCCACTTTAATAACTATAAATGATCGATACTTTACATCTGATAAAATATAGTTTATGAGTTTTAACCCAATCATATTGGATATTTTTCTATTTTCTAATTTTATGCAAATGTTAGACACAAACGGATAACAGGGAAAATTAATGTTAAACAGATGTTAGAGTCACTCTAGAATCAATTTATTTGTATTTTATTTTTATTGCTACAGAATTTTTATAGATTGTCATAAAAATAAGTTTTCATAAATCTAAAATTAAATATTACTGTTATAAATAATAACTTGGTACTCCACCGGATATTTGGAAATCACACAACGAACGTTTAAAACAAGTTTTGAAAGATTGCGTAAATATAATTTAAAATTAATTAAAGATAAATGTTTGTTCGATGTCGAATAAATGGAGTTTCTCTAATACTTAATAGGCATCGAACGCATTAAACCACAACTAGCTAAAGAAAAAGCAATTATTGAATATCCTAAGCCAATAAATCGAAATCAATTGCACAGATTTGTAGGATTAATGGGTTACCACCGAAAGTTTATTAGAGATTTTGCTGATAATTCAACTCCATTGAACTCCGCATTAATATACCATTTAAATAGAATCGAGAACAAGAAGAGTGCTTTAGTCAATTGAAAACAAATATAACCTCAGAACCATTTCTTAAGATTTTTGATACAAAACTAAGTGTATAGTTATACACAGATGCGAGTACAGTAGGAATCTCTGGTATCTTATATCAGGATAAAAATCCGATTGCATTTTTTATTCGAAGAATGTCTCGATGGTCAAATACGTTATCATTGTATTCGTTTACAGTTGAACATCAATAAGGCTTTAAGATGGAACAAGTGGATGCATTATGGGGTGCCACACTGTTTCAACACTAGTGTGAACTGTATTCAAAAATTGATCGATATCATTAGACAACATAAAGAAATGGCAAACAGATTCGAATTAACAAATCTCGAAACAACTTAAGCTTAAGAATGGCCTTAACAGTAAACAATATAAACAGTACTTCAAACCTGTAATTCCACGATTCCACATAAGTATATAAAAGAGTTTATGAAACTAAATCATGAAGGAGCTGGTCATCCAGGAATTAAAAAGAGTGTTAAGAATGTCACTCATAAATATTTTTGGAATAATATGGTTAATAGCATAAGATCGCATATTAAAACATTATTTCAAAATTTAATAAATCACAAAAGTTATTTTTCATATATAGAAAACCTAATTTAATTTGACCGTCATTTTTATCTTGAATAATATAGTAAAAAATAATGGTCCGATTTTCTCATACTATATTAAATATGGTAAAACCATATTTCTACTTATATAACATGCAGATAAATGCTATATCTCATACACTATTACTGTAAGTTACTCAATGCATAACATTTCCAATAAATAAACAACATAAGTAATTTCCGTTACCTAACGTTTACAAATGTACTAATTTATTACACATTCTCATATTTAGTACACATTTGTATAACTAACTCAGTGTATTTAATAAGGATTTACAATGCTTGAATGCGATTGTTTTGCTTAAATTTAATCATGAATAAAATAATACATCAAATATATTTATAAAACTATTAAAATTCAAAATTTTATATATACAAAGATTTTTTCAAATGAATACAATATGCTAAGATATAATGTAATTTTTAACTCATTATTTATTTTGATTTTTGTTATTGATTTTATAATTAAGAAAGATATAAAGATAATATAATGTATTTTTAAGCATAATTTCTATTATTAATGATTGTTTCAAATTTTAATTTAATAATATAGTAAAAAGATCATAATAATATAATAAGTTAACAATTTCTATATTTAAAAATATAGATAAATTTTGAATATTTTTAACTGGCTTTGCTTAAAAGCAGATATATGGATATGATATTGTACATCTGTCTCTCTGTCCCAAGATTTACATTTACTAAGGGATTTTATTACTCCTTTATATTTATTAATAGATTTTTAATAAAATCCTATGATAATGAAATTGGTAAAAATCTTAAAAAGTTGTGTTATGTAATAATAATCTTTAAAACAATGCAAAAAATAAAGATTGTAAAAAAAATTTTATAAAAATTCTATAAATTAGTTGAATCCATTGTAGAAATAAATAAAATTATGAAAATATAAAAATTTTAATATTGAAAAATAATATTTTTGTGTCATCTGGGACAATTGGTAAAATTATAAATTATAAATAAGTTGAGTGGCATCTGCCGAAAATGTATAATATTATCGCAAATAACGAAATAGAGTGGCAAATGCCACGAATGTCTAATAATATCAAAAAATTACAAGGTGGAACGATGGAATAATAACTAACTAAATATCCAACTGCAAAGTTAGATATTATTACAGTATCGATCTTGTTTTAAATTACAAACTGTAATTAATTTTATAAAATAAATGTAAATATTATGAATTAAAATTATCATAATATATGTTGGACCTCTTAACGAAAATCAATTTTTATTTTTGAAGTATTGTATTCCATAAAAGTATTCTTAGCATTAAATCTTTTTTATTTATTTTTATCTGACTTAGCAAAATTCAGATATATGGATTTGGATTTGTCTGTGGACTCTTTATAATTATTAAGGTATTTTTTCGTTATATTAAGGTATTTATAAAGTTATTTTCAGATTCTTTATATTTATTAATGGTTTTTTTAATTAATAGCTAAAAAGAGGCTTAAAATAAGCTAAATATTGTTTCAAAAATGTTTTAAAAAAATTCTTAAAAAGGCAAAAAATTGCTTAAAATGGGACAAAAATGTAATTTTAAAGGATAAAAATGATAAAACTTTTTATAACGATAGTTGGCATGTGCCGGATCGATTAAAGAACATTATAGAATTTTTGGAATATGCCGGTCCTATAACAGTACAATATAGATTTTGTGGCTTATGCTGATCCGATTACAGTACATTAAAGATTTTTATGGCATATAACGATCTGATAACATAACAGTATAGATTTTGTGGCATTTTCGTGTCTGATAACAGTACTTTATTGATTTTGTGGCATATGCCTCTCTTATAACAGTATATTCTTGATTTTGTGGCATATTTTGGTATTTATACTGTAACAATATAAATAGGTGTGAAAAATTAATTTCAGTTAAAAAAATAAATGTCTTTTTCCTATTTCTTTTAAATAAATAGGTTTTAAAGATTTCTTCTATTTATAAATATTATAAATTATGGTTAAAACATTATTATTGTTGTAGAAATACTTAAAGAGAAGTTCAAAAATCGAAGCTCATACCTCATTCAGACTTCATACAAGAAAGGTTACATTTTTTTCTCAAAATCATAATTAATTATAATTATATCATTTACATTGAAAGACGAACTAACATATTTAAGAAGTTAACGTAAAAAATAATGGAACAGGAAAAGAAGAAATAATGAAGTTAATCGCCGGAAAGAGCAAGAAAAGGACGCCTGTGCAAAGAAAAGCTCGTCAAAATCAGGATAGGAGGCACGAAGAACAGTTAAATACGCTGAAGATTCATCTTTTCACACCATAGACTGTGGACACGTGTGAAAACAATATAGTGGTTTATCGTATCTAAAAATTTGCAAATGGGAACTCAGAAACAAAGTCGGTGCTGTAAAATACCCAAAAAAATTTTACATTTTCAAGAATCGCCAATTCCAGACGATTTCTCAACAAATTTTATTG
>JAQGAW010003581.1:0-12274 GCA_034698025.1 Phthiracarus crinitus | reverse complement strand
ACTCTATTTAAACTTTTAATTTGACTTTAATAATTACAATTAACACTAAAAATATGTTTTAGATATAAATAAAGCTTAACATTAAAATGATAAATACTGCCAAAACAAAAGATGCCTAAATATTAGCAAGTTTTGGCTTCGTATTTAAAAATCATGATTATCATAGCAATATATATGATGCCATAGAAATGTCAACCAAGCTATCAACGGGTGCTGCACTTGACTCCAGTACCAAATTTTCATTCAACTTTCAGTTATTGAAATCTTTTTTTTGAATTACAATGTTTTATTTGTAAACCACTAAAGAAAATATTATATATTTTCTTTTCATACATTATTGTTATATTTATGGTTTTTTAATTTTTACTTTTAAGCTATAATTGTTATTGTCTTATATTGTCTTATAATGACAATGCGAACGTTTGATGAGTTGGAAAATATTATTTCCAAACAATTGGTCTCAATTAATATCTTCGAAAATTTTTTAATAAATAAAATATAATAACAGTTGTGAAATAAAAGAAAGTGAACAATAAAATATTTGTATTAAACTAATAAAAATTGGTTTAACAAAAAAATTAGTTCGCAACTCTAATATGATAGAGAAAAAAGTCGATAACATACATATCTTGAGGTTTTACGTAATGAAACGTTACGGTTGTATCGCTACAACACTTATGTCCCTTTAAATCAATTGTAAAAAAATTATCTATAAAAAACATTTAAACAAATATGACATATAAGTTATGTTCACCTGTTTAAATGAATAATAAGACTTATTCTGCCACCAGGGGGCGAATTCAACTGGAGATGTGTACGGATACATAAAAACGTGAGGTTCCATCGGAAAAAACCTTCCTCTGCCCAAAGAATCTCTTGAATCGCCTGGTATTACACCAACCGATGATAAACACCTTGCGATGAAAAAATAAATTGGGTTTCGGATAAATACAAATTAATTTGCAGCGAAATAATGTAAATGCAAACCTTCCTAACTCTGCGTCTTCGGCTCCAGTATCTGATAACGCTTTGCACTCAATGTTATCAATAGGAGTGGAGATCGCATTTTTCACGAATAACTTTAATGCTGCTTTGCTCAGCACCTAAACATGCATATGTATATCTGTTTAATGGTATGGATTAAGTGGATTCACTTACAAAGCCAGCTCCTAAATGAGTAAAAATTTGGATTTTGTCAAACTTTTATCAAACTCTACTAGAATTTAAGTTGAAAGAAAAAACTGATATTGTTTTGTTTTATTACTCAATGCCTAAGACTAGAATTGTAATGAGTTTAAGTTCTACATTGGAATTTCGGTTCATATCAGAAACTCTTATATTTTAAAACAGTAGAAATTTTTTTGGTCGTTAATCACATATCTCATACTATTAGTTATTACATGTGAAAATCGAAAAAGATTTAATAATTGTTTTGTCCGATAGAATCAACTGTTATCATAACACTTCCGTTACGTTACCCCTGACATACACTATTACTTAACGACTAAGTTTAATATTCCGGATTACTTGAAAGTTTTGCGATCAAATTTACTTATATCACGCTATCGTTGAATTATTTAGAGCAATGTTTTATTCGTAGTTAATTTGTTTTAAGATTTAATAAAAAAAACTATTTATTCTAACCTCCACTCATATATAGCATTGTGTCTCCTGAACGAAATTTGCAGCCAAAATAGATGGGAACGTTTTCATCATAATCGGAAAGAAAATATCTTAAATTCTCTACAATAACGTAAGTGTCGTCATCAGCTTTGAGGAACCAATCGGCGTCATTAAAAAAGTGGTCATAAACGTAACGGAATCCATGCTTGGTTTTGCACCAAAGATGATCCCTATCCTCGGTATTGCAAATCTTAATGGCAGGCAAAGAGGGGTCCGATTCGGTGCTCAGAAACAAGAGAGTATCGCAACGTTTACCCCACGTTGCCTTTATATGAATTGCTTTCATGTCGTGATTTTCAGGTTGCGTTGTTATCATGCAGAATATTCGTGGCTTTTTTCGTACTCCAGACAGAAGTTTGCGAAAATTATAGTCGTTTAATATTATTGCTGTCATTAAAATCAACAATAAACTGACGCTTGTTATTACGACTAGTATTGCTTTTAATGATAGTGTCTTTCGAGTTTGAATGCAATATAAAAACATTATTTTTAAATGTTGTTTAGTTAAACTGTTTCACGTAAAGCAATAAAAGTAAATCCATAACAAGAGTGTCATTAATTATTATTAGAATAGAGGCTAATAAATATTTTATACGAACACCATTTGCGATTATAACGGCAATTTATAGATACAAATTGATTATAATTTAGTGATTTAATGTTCAATTAAGCCAAAAAATATTACATTAACAAAGTATTAAAAACAAAAATTAATTCAATATAACTTTATAAACCAAAAGTAATGATCAAATTCACTATTTTTTATTTTATCAATAAACCAAAAACCATTCTAAATATAAACGTATAATATATTTAAACTTATCTTAAGTTTTTTATGAGAACCATATGTTTCTAATGTAAGCATAAGTGCGAGTTCTTTACAAGAACCAAGTAATGATTATACTGTATTATACTCGGCTATAAAGACGCTATCAATTTACTAATACTTTAATATAAAATTTGTAAAATTTCGTTAAAGCATGAATCTCGTTAATAGTATTTAGAATTAATTTTTATTCTTATAATTTATTGTTTGAAAATTATTTATTTTTAGCATAATATTTAATTTAATGTTAATTATTTTTATCAATCCGCGTGTGCTATATTTTCTTATACCGTACGTTTTTATTTCGAGTCTCACTTTTAAATTATTTTGCTAAGGTATAGACTAATAGAGAAAAATTTTATTTTAAAAAGTAAAATCTCTTTATTAATATAAAGAATTAAATACCTTAATAAATTAAAAAGATCGGTTTACAGACAGACTTACAGACATTGCAAATCCAATAGCTCCTTTGGACAAAGTGAGCTAAAAACTCCACATTGCAGAATGACGAACAAGTCAAATCTTATGGATACTTTGATAATTTTTAAAATAAATTATGAAATTTTTTTTGGCTTGTAAAGAGTATGTATTAAAAGGTAGCCATTATTTAAAAATGTAAAGCTAAATATAAAATGCTTTATTAAACATTACCATAATCATGTAAAATAAATTAGTGTAAAATTTTTGAATAATGGCTTAATCGAAGCTTAATTAACTGATTTAATCGAAAGGAATTTTTAAAATGGTTTTTAATGTTACATATATTAACTGTTTAATTTTAACTCATAGTTCTTTAATATTCAATCAAATCATATCAAATTAATTCTGCATAATAGACTTAATTTTAGAATATATTTTTTATTTTTGAAATGTTCATGTTTTTTTCTGAGAACAACTTCACGCCTATTTCTTCAAACAATTTCAAGTTCGCCTCCCACTGTTTGTTAGTAAAAAATGCCTATAATTAAATATCACTTGACCCATTAAGCCAAATAAGTGTTAAGAGTATCTTTTCTTGATAGCCCTTTGATCTCATTTAGTCTCCAGAAAGTGATAGTGAAAAGTTAGCGACGGATTGCGTGGTATTCTATGATTGCAAGGTAAGTATCATTTAAGCCTCTGGCAAAATATAATCAATTTAATAACCCATTTAATCGCGATTAACCTCTTCTTACTTAAATTTTTACTTTAACTTTTAATAAGTTCGATATGATTTTATTGTTGAAAAAATCTAAATATGCAATAAAATATTGAATAATTAATAAATTTTATGAAACCTTTTATCCTTAACTGAATGATTAAAAGTTAAATAGATTAATGATTTTTCTCTAAATTAAATTTTATATAATACTTTTTAATACCACTTTTAATTTTATATAAAATAATACCACTTTTAATCTTAAATAAAATAATAGAAAATTTTCACATTAATTTATTTAATCTTCTAAATTGCAATATAGTTGCATCATTTTTAGTTTTTATAATAATAATAATTTTATTGGGAATTATATTTGAAAAATAAAGTGGTAGATAAAAATATTTGAAATTTTTCAACAATATTTCAACGGTTAGAAATCAAAGTTGAAAAAAAATATTTCTATATGGAATAAATAAAATTGTTTCAATAAACGGTTAGAAAACCATAAAAGCAAAAACTTTTAAGTGTAGGAAAAAATGTTAACAGTTAAGATTAGGCAAATTGCCCAAAAAATTGTTTCTCGTATGAAAAAGTTTAAAAAATAAAAAGGGTTACATAACTGTAGAGAAAATATAATTATAGTTTATTAACACTTGTCTATATTGTACTTTTTAACTTAAAAAAGTAAGAAAAGTTAATTTATCTAAACTTTCAGTCAAGTGTTTCTTGTTTTTATTAATAGAATAAAAATAGCAATAAGTTAGATGACTGTCATTAATAAAAGTTAAATTTAATAGCTCTTAATGAGTATAATAAATTAGTAGCAATTTATTTGTTTGTTGAGACTAAAAACAAATGGAAACAAAAATGGAAACATTATTTTTCTTTCTTTTTAATTTGGCTTAAATTAGTTACGAATAAGCGATACTTAAAAAATTGCATGTAATAATTTAAAGATTAGTAAATAAATTTTTTTCAATTCAGTATTAAGTAATTTGAATATAACACATGATAATTATTAAATGATTAGATGTGTTATAAGAGGGGAATGTGTTGGAGAATGAGGTTAATTGTCGCTATTTTGATGGCGTATTGGAGCGTCAAATAGATGTTGGGTCAAACTTCGAGACACATAACGAAGTACCGCTTACTTTCTTTGCAGGTACTATGCAATCACCATCACAACCACAACGAGCTTCCAGTCTCAGTTCATTGATTAGTACTAACAGTGATTTAAGTAAGTTTAGTCTAAACAAGTTGTGTCTCAGCAGAAATTCTGTGGACTTCGAGAAAGCAGCGAATATATTGAATAATCGGCCGAAAAATTCGAAGTCAGTATCAGATAATTGTCATCAAAGAGTGATAGGGATAATAGAGTGTGGTTTGTTATTTCAAATTAATCATTAACTGTTAATTAATGCTCTAATTTGCAAATTAATATATATTTATCGAAAAACACTTTTTTATCCGCTTTTGCCGACAAATGAACGCCATTGAGAATCAGCTAAATATCAACAGTTAATTAAGCATGACATACAATGTGGTATGATTTCAATTATGCCAAACAAATTATCATTTTAATTACTATTTTTTCTCTTTTTTATTTTCTATTAAATAATTACTATTTACGCTTATTTTCTAATTCTTGAATAAAAACAAACCGCATTTATTGCCCCTGTTTTCTCTTTTTCTCTAAAGTTTAAACTAATTAACTGTTTTTTTAAGAACTAATTATGATTTCAAGGACAGAAAAACCATCGCAAGGTTAATATATGTTAATCGTTATCTTATTATCTAATTATCTATAGGACTGCAGCTTTCATTGTTACCAGTTCTATATACGGACAACTGTTGGTTGTTGTATGTCTAGCATTCTTCACCGCCGAAATCGTTACACCAAAGATACCATTGTTTTACTTTGAAGTATAATTATTAGATCACATTATGCTTAAATTTGAAATATGTTTGACTGATATTGAGATTTCAATTTGATTTATAGGGCTTCTATCTATACCTCTATTCAATAAGCTTACTATTTCTTCTTTACGTATACATTTATTTACTTAATGATCTGCCAACACTGCCAACAACAGATTCCAACCGTAAGTCGAGTTTCCTTTGAATTATTAAAATCAATTTTTTATTTTCAATGATCTTATTTTTGCCTATAAAAGGAATCAAAACGCAAAATGGAAAAATATCCCATAAGATAGGAGAGACTGATAGATCCCATGCGTCTATATTTCTTAGAATTGGTGGCATTGTTTTTGGTCTCGGAGTTATGGTTTACAATGGGCTTGAATTTGGCGCATACTTTGAAATTCCTTACTCTTCTCCGTGTTATTCAATATTGTTGGGTAATATCAATCATTCAATTTTTCAAAGCAGTTTTCATTATATTTCATAAGATTTAATTGAATTTCTATATAAATTTATTTCTTTGTTATGGTATCGTCTTTAGTAATAAATTTATATTAAATTTCCGCTTTCGGACATATTTCCAATTCTCAATTATCACGTATTGTATACTGTACTTATTAATATATAAATTAAACTTTTATGAAAGTTATTTTTGATATTCTATTTTAATGCGGTATACTTAGTATAGAAACTAAAATTATATAAGATTCAGAACATCTATGTTTAGGTATTTGCAAATATTCTAACTTTTCCAGAATTTCTTTAGTCTATAGTACTAACTCGTAAATTGATTATCACAAAAATATAATCTAATTTTTTTCGAAAAATTTGTATATTCTAAAGTATAATTTATTATCATAACATTTAAACTATACTTAAAATTAGGAGTAAACCCTATACTTCAGGCAGCATTTACATTCGCTCAGATGTATTTCATTTTCACGTATTCAAGACTTTTAATCAACAAATTCAAATTAATAGCGAGACTTGGATTAATGCATTTGGTTGGGACTAACTGTTGCGTTTGGATTAGAACGTTGGGAAAGGAAACTCTACACGTAATTCTAATTTTTAGCTAAAATCCGTTCTTTAATACTTTTTAATAAATTTATTTGATAATATTAGGAATTAAAAACCGGAACATCGCACGCCTTTCTCGAAGAATTAATTTTACCGCTTCGTAACCAAATCAATAAAAGTCTAAAGCCTAACGATATGTTTAACGACATTTACATTAACCAAACGATTAATAAGAGTAATCCGTGTCAAAAAGAAGACATAATGGGATCAATTCTATCGGATGCTTCGCCATACTTATACCCATTTATAGTGGAATATTCTTTAATTGGTGCCGCATTTTTATACGTAATGTGGTCGACCATCGGTCAAACGAAACGCTATCATATTAATAATACGCATGAAAATACGGCGAATTCAACATCATCTGTGAGCACTGGATTACAAATCGATAATTTAAGCACATCTTCGCGTACATCTAACTGTAGCACATCTAATTACCCCGCACTTTATAGCTGTCTTGGATCGAGTAAAGGTTTACTTTTAAAAACTAAACTTTTCGTACTTAAAAAATTTACAAAAATAAAATAATTTCCGTAATATATTAAACGCAGGCTTATTTTGTGGGTTTTTATTTCTGGCAATATCTGTGACTTCGCTGATCATATTTTTTGTTTTGGTTCATCATCCGAACTATACATTATTGGCTACAATCATGAGCGATATATCGCATTCAATGCTACTTTTGTTAAGTTGTATCGCACTTGTATTTGGTTTCCTAAAAATCCGAAGTTTAAAGTTCCAACCAGGTATCAACTTATTGAAATTATATGCATTTACAAATCGTTAATTTAATGAACACAATTCATACATACATATGTACTGTAATTTAAGGAATACAAGACACTGCAGATGGAGGGTTACGCGACTTATTACTCCGTATCGCGGCATTTGGTTTGTACACGTATTCGTTATTCGGTGTTATCGCGGGATCGATGCAACTCGACTCTACGCAACACATTTTTGTACTCATTACAAGTTCACTGACTATTATACAGGTATAGTTCAATCATACACTTATATAACTAGAGTGTGCAACACCGAGATATCACTAATAATACATTATATTATAAAATAGGTAACACTGCAATCGGTGTTTATATCAGACATAGTGTGTCGCAAGCGAAACACTCACAAACAGCCAGGAAGACAATTGATCACATTTCTACTCATAACTAATTTAACGCTTTGGATCATATATACATTTGAAATGCAAAAAGTAGAGGCATCTCCCGTACAGTTGAGTGTGTATGGCTTCACCACATGGGCTTTAATCTTAAGAATCACTCTTCCACTGTCCATATTCTATAGATTTCACTCAGCGATTACTTTTGCTGAAGTTTGGAAAAATACTTATAAATTTTAATTTTTTGTTTTCGTTTGATTTAAGATAATTATTTTACGCATTTTATTTTTCATATTAGATTAATGCTTTCATTTTCTCGTTATATAACTTTATCCTAATTTATAAACTTATTTCGTTTGCATAAAATTAGTGTTTATAATGCATTATATGCCCGCATCTCTCATTACTTTTATTTTTTTATTTATGAATAAAATTTAATTATATAATTTAGTTTGATTTAATTTTTCATTATGGATGAGGGAAAGTACTTAACAAGTATTAAGATAAGGTAAAGCAAAATTGCTTAATGTTTCTGCTTCTCGAATCGTATCATTTTTAATAGTTATGCGCATACATAAAAACTGCCGAAATTCTCAAATTTTGAAATTTATATCTATTTTTGGCTTAAACTAACCGCTTCTATTCGAAAACTATTGCTTGATTTTCGACATTTATCGAAATTATTTTAAACATATTCTGAAAACAATATTTTTTGCATATTTTTTTAATCTTTAATTTTTCTGAGTTTAGATGCAATCGGATTTTTAAGTGTTAATAAACATCGTTACATTCGGCTCTAACTCTACTCTTTTACACTATAAACAAATACTTATAATTAAATTTACTACACTTTAGAAATTTTAATTAACAATTAAAAAAATTTTAATTTTTCAATTTAAACAATTATTTCTTAGATAATAAATTGACGAAAAAATTAATTTATGCTAATACTTTAATATAATCTTATATTTTATTGTTATAATTCATTAACATTTTTTTACAGTTTTGTTGTGAAACTTTTATCGCTTGTTTTTATCGTAGAAGGCTATAGTGATGCACATCGCTTAAAGAAAAAAAGGGTAATAAATTTATTTAATCTTAAAATATAAGCTTAGTTAGTGTACTGTATTTATAGGTTAACATTATAGTTAGTAAATGGTATTTTATGTTTTATAATGGAAAAATAACGTATAATAAATAGGTGGTTGAAGTTTGCATTTTAAATTAGTTTGCAATTTTGGTAATTATAAAATATTTTAAAATTATATAGAATTTTCGATAAAATGCATGTTTAGTTTTCTATATATAATTCAATTAAATATTGATTTCTATTTTTATTTTAATTTTCTTCTAAAGGATCCCTTCTTAGTCTTATGATTTTACTATCTAATGCTAGTATATCTGGAAATTATTAAGTTTTTCTCCCAGATGTAGTGATTTATTTAAAATATAAAAATTCAACGCATTAACATAATCAATAGGAATATGGAAAGAAATATGTAGAAATTCATACCTAAAACTGACATAATTCCAACAAAACAAAATGAGTAAAACCATCCAAGACTATTGACTGCTACTTCCAGAATAAAAGCTCCTAAAACTCCAGTTATTGCCTAAAAATATTATATTTGATACAATGAAAAAATGGTGCAAATTGTTTAAAAAGCAATATTGTACAGTATATAAAACTTACGGGTGCCATGAATAGCATGCCATAAATTGTGTTTGCATGAGAAGGTCCAAATTTTTCTAATATTACTGCCGGAAACAACGAATATATCCCAGAAAATGAAAAGAATATCAAATAAATCCAAATGCTATACATTATTTTTCCATAATTATTTGTTATTGAAAACGTGAACATTAATATCGAAAGTATTCCAAACAATGCTATTATACTGTCCTAACGTCATAAAAGATTGATTCAATTGTTTTACATAAATAGATACAATTAAATTTTCAATATTATTCGCTTATATAAACTATAGTATTATTACAGGCAGTTTTCAAAAAAAATTGAGATAGTATTTAGACGTTATTATCAAACTTATAAAAGAAAGTTATGAGAAAAAATCATATTTTAGGTTTAATATACTTGCTTTAAAATGGTATTTATCCATTAATTTTCCCCAAACTATTCTTCCGCTTGCATTAAAAATAGCGGCAATTGAACCAACATTTGCTAAATAATGATCATCATTGATGAAAGTTTGGCCAAACGGCTAAAATTATTTATTCATTGTATTATACGAGAACTGTTTTATATATTGCTTAAATTTGATCCTACTTTGTATAATGCATTAATAAACGGAACGGTTTGATTTCCGAGAGCGAATATAAGCCATAATATGTAAAAGTTAGACGTTTTCAGAGCGTTTCTGGGAGTAATATCAATGAAATCTTGTGAATCTTCTACTAAACTATTTTCTAAATACTCCGACGAATTGTAGCGCTAATTAATAGTTAATAATTTATTAATGTGTGTGGCATTCATTATTTTAATTGTATTACTTTCAGGTATTTATCGGTAATAAAAATTAATCCAATTCCTATTAATTGAATGATTGCGAATATACTGCCTAACAATATGAAAGTAAACGGAACTTTATCTAAAATATCGTCGCGAACAAAATATCTACGATAACAAAAAAGAAACCAATTTTAAAAACAAATAAATAGATGGTACAGTCTGACCCCGATTATGGCACTCCTGATTATAGCAAATTTCGATTATAGCAATGAATTTTTCAAACACCGATCGCTTCTATGAGTGCTATAATGTTAAAGCTATCGGATTATAGCAACTCTGATTATAGCAAAACCTTGATTATGGCAAACAAATTTTGATGCACATTTAGCATAACTAATACCTCGATTATAGCAAACTTTAAGGGAAATTTCTATTATTAACTTTGACTTGAACTAAAGTCATAAATAAATGAATGAAAATTATTCAACTAAAATTATAATATTTCTAAGCAAATCCGTTTTAATCAATTAAGCTTTAATTGTTTAAAGCTAAAGATAAAATTTTATAAATTTTACTATTTTAGCTTTTATGTAATAAATTTGAATTAAGACGTCTACTAGTGAGATTGATAATATTTAGTTTTTTAATTCCATTACCGGATCTTAGATATCTATTACCGTTCCACTACCGAAAAAAGCATAAATACATACTCCAGTACCGTTCCATTACCGTAAGTTTTTTGCAATTTCACTTAATACAATTTTCTTTTTTAAGTTTTTTCTCAAATTTTTAGCTCACTTTAACTAAAGGAGCTATTGGATTTGCAATGTCTGTCTGTCTGTCCGTCCGTCCATATGTAGACCGGTCTCTATATTTATTAAGGGATTTTTTCTCTATATTAATAAAGGGTTTTTTTAAAAAAAAGACTCCTATTTTCAAAATATAATTGTTGAAAAAAATTATAATAATAAAAATTCATTGTTGGTAAATTTGTTAAAGCTTTTATAAAATTAAATAAAATCTTTAAAAAATTCATTGTTGCAAAAAGTATTGTAAAATATCATTGTTGAAAAAAATTATTATAATCAAAATTTAAAAATATATGAAAGCATATGGGACTTTTTTCCTTTTTTTCGTGACCAATTTTGTGGTCACCGGTATATGGGACATGTTTAATACTTATGGTATGTTGTAGTCCACTATTGTATGTATGAGTGTGTGAAAAATTGGGCAAATCGATGCAAGCGGTTTATTTCTGTGACCTATTTTGTGGTCACCGGTATATGGGACATGTTTAATACTTATGGTATGTTGTAGTCCACTATTGTATATATGAGTGTTGGAAAAATCGGGCAAATCAATAAGAGCGGTTTTTTTCTGTGACCGATTTTGTGGTCACCGGTATATTGGACATGTTTGATACTTATGGTATGTTGAAGTCCACTATTGTATGTATGAGTGTGTGATAAATTGGGCAAATAGATACTAGCGGTTTTTTCTGTGACCGATTTTGTGGTCACCGGTATATGGGACATGTTGGATACTTATGGTATGTTAAGTCCACTATTGTATAATTGGTTATGAGAAAAATTGGGCAAATCGATACGAGCGGTTTTTTTCCGTGACTCATATCTTCTCTCTAAATGTAATACTTAATAAGAAAATTATTTATTATAAGCCTTAAATTATACGCACAATGGAAGTTAGAAATCACTTAACTATTTATTATTGTTGATATCCGGAAGTGTTGAGTGTTCGATAACTGTTTATTTAAACAATTATTTACAACATTGAATTAAAAGTTTTTATTTGAAATCAAATTCATTTTAATCATGTCAAACAATGTATTTATATTGTTGCATTAAAAAATAAATTTTATAAAAATTTTTATTTTCATATTAATTAGTATTGTTGCGATAATGTTTAATGAAGCGCACAAAAAATATTTTCTCATTTGTTTAAACAATGATTTACAACAATGTATTAATTTTTTTTATTAAAAATTAATTTCATTTTTATTTGATAAACATAGTA
>JAQGAW010003580.1:0-12275 GCA_034698025.1 Phthiracarus crinitus | reverse complement strand
AACCAAAGATTCGATTACATTAAAGTGGGATAATAATGAATACGACACCGAAGAGAGGGAGTATATTCTATTTTATAAAGAAAATAATGTGAAAGATTGGCAGCAAAGAAAGTTGAGGACAAAACTAAGCCATTATGTATTGGATTCGAAAGACGGGAGAAATAAAATCAAATGCGGAACGAAATACAAATTATATATGACAGCAACCAATAGTTTGGGCACTGGAGAGCCGAGTATGCATTATTTTATGTAAATCTCCCATAAATATTGATTTCAAAAATTTATTTATTTGTCTATTTTAGTTTAGATTTTTTAAAATATTTAAAAAAATAAAAATTTCTATAATATTTTGGTTGATATTAAAGGTGAAATGATCACAACATAAACAAAAGGTTTGGCACCACTTTCACCATCAAAAGAAGAGTTTATATTTCCAAACTCAACATCGGTTTCATTAAAGTTAATGAGTTGGCAAACCAATGGATGTCCAATATTAATGTTTACTATTAAATATAAAATAGTTCACCAAAAACAATGGAATGTAATAAACGAGAAGTCAACTCAAGTATACGATTATTAACAAATTTATCATTTACTATCTGGTCGTGAATACGATTTATTCGTTGGCGCACATTCCGATGCAGGTATGAATTTTTAAAAATTTAATCGAATATATCAGTCAATCTTATACTTTATATTTATATTCGAATATGAATGAAAACCGTTTAAAAGTTATTTAAATATGAAGCATAATATGCTATAATTTGTCAGATTTAAGCGTTACGTTTGAAGTTCTTTATTTGCAGTAATGTTGTTTCATATAATTTACATTAATTTGAAGAACTCTAGGTTTTATTTATATACAATTAGTTATTAAAAACGATAAAAAAATTTTAAAAAATGTAGAAAACATAATCGGATTGGATTTTCCTAACAATTTAGGTGTTACTGAAGCGGAATACCAATTCTGGACACTTAACACATCTTTAGTAATAAAAATCGGATCATTCCATACATCGAACAGTGTGTCGTCTCAGACATCAGTATTCAATAACATGACTATTATGTTACCAATTATTATATCAGTTTTAGTGTTAATCGTAGTGTTATCGACACTTATAGTGTTTATGCGCAAACAAAACAATGCCAATCACCACAACATTGATGGTAGAAATTCGATACCGAAAAGTGAACTTTCAAGTGAAATATTTCCGTTAAACGAATTTTTGAATACAGGATCGAAGTCTAAAATGTTGGAGAGTTACAAGACATCGGGAGACGATGTTTACAGCAAAGTACTCACATCCACGATATTTATTCGATGACAGCGATTGCGCCAATTTTTCTTACTGTGCCTTAATGTTACCAAACAATAATACCATTTAACTTAAAAAAATACGCGCAATTAAACTAAGCATTCATTGACAAAAATTAATGCTGAAAATCATTTTTAAAAAATGCATAATCAGACGTATGGTATATTAAAATCAAAGAACACAACTTTTTTTGTTTATGGAAAAATCAAACAAAGAGCACAACTTTAACTCTAAAATTAACTATAATTAATATTGTACATAAATTCAACAATTTATTCTTAAATAAACATAATTATAATAATATTTTTCCATTATTACAATATTCTGTAGCATTTTTAACTAATTCTATGAGAAAAGTTTTTGTTAGCTCACTTTTTTTGAAAAAAGTCTAGCTTAATGATTTTAAAATGTCTGTCTGTCCGTCTGTCCGTCTGTCTGTCTGTCTGAACGTGCGCTGTCTTAATATTAATAAAGAGATTTTCCCATTTCATTATATTAATAATGGGATATGAAATCTGATAGGAGTCTTCTGAGGATAGTAGTCTTTTAATAAAATGAAAATTAGCAAGCTTTAAATGTCTGTTTCAAAGTATATGGAACTTAAGCATATTCGGACATTATATTACAATCTGATCACCGATATAGACTTGTCCACTATCAAGACAAAAATATTTGCCAGATATCCGTAAAGATAGAAGTAACCATTTGTTCCAATGTCGATGGTTCTTAAGCATATGTCACCAATATGCGGTCTTTAATATTCGAACACTATATTACAATCTGATCAATGATATAGACTTGCCCACAATCAAGTATAACAATGTTGCCATATATCTATTTGCCAGAATTAAGTTAGAAGGTTATGGTTCACGATTGTCGATATTGAATATACACAACTATTAGTTTACAAAGTATAAAATTAGGTAACCATAAGTCCTGCCTGTAGAGTTCGTTATTATATAACTACACTAAAAAGATTACTTGTTAATAAACTTAATATTAATTACTTTGATGGAAAAACTTTCCTCATAAGGTTTTCGAAATTTTCGATTTTGAATATACACAAATCATAGTTTTGAAATTATAAAATGAGACAATCAAATGTCCTATCTCTAGCGCTCGATTTCATAAAACTAAACAAAAATCAATACCTATTATTACTCTTAATATTAATTAATTTTTTTCGAAAAGATTTCTTTATGAGGTTTTTAAATGTATTGTAAAATTTATTTATATAAAATTCATAATAAAATGAATTTAAAGTTAATATCTTTACACATTCTTCAACTTTAATATAACTGATCGAGTGATGATAATTTCAGCACTATATCGTTACATACGATAGTTTTATCGAAATTTAATGCCACATACTTGTAACAGTTTTTCAATAACACTAGCCTTGCCACACTTAGTGGAATGATTCCAATTAGAATCTCTCTCAATAAAGTAGAAGTTTTGTATTGTTATATAAATAACCTAATAATTTTTTAATAATTTATAACATAAAAAATTAATTTTATGTAAAGTTTGCAATAATATTTAATAATATTTAAAAATTAAATAGGCGTCTAATCTAAATTTAATTTCATTTTATGAACATTGTAAATTTTTTAAACTGATTTATAAAATTTCAATAATTCTGGATTTGTTGTAAATTAGTAATAATATATTAAACAATATAAAATCTTTAAACTATTTATTATTAACCATGGAAAACAAAAATTTTAAAAAAATGATCTCAAAAAATTAAAAACTAAGGAACGAATGAGAATATCAAGGGAGATTTCAGAATATAAACACCAAGAAAATAAATGAAAAAGAACATCAAATAAGGAAAAAAGAAAATATTTTATGTTCTACGTCAAAAAGAACAATACCGCGATACTGAAAATCATAAACTTGCCAGACTTGACGAATTACGGCGAGTATTGGAACAACAAAGAGATAGCGAAGCGCATAAACTAACCAGACTTGACGAAGAACGACGAACAATCGAACAATTACGTGATACCGAAGCAAAAACGAGATACCGAAGCTCGAAAGCATGCCAGACATGATTTAAAACGTCGACATATAGAAAGAGATAGTGATTGAACTGCGAAAAAACTATTACGATGTGAGATAAAAGAAAATACATCATTTAAAGGTTTACGAAAACAAAATGAAACAAACATAAAAAAAGTTCCTACTTATAATATATAATTCAAGTTTTGGATTAATCTTTGATTCATCGATTCGAACAGTTAATTTTACAACTTTACTGAATAATTGTCCAAACAAAGACTTTCTAGAATCAATTTGCTATATAACAAATTAAACTCAATTTATGAATAATTTGCAACGGAGATATAAATAATTGCAAATTCCCTACACTTTCAAAGAATAATGTATTTTGTTTTCCAGTTATTCAAACCATATTGAATGACCTGACATAAATAGAGAAAAGATTGGTATCAACGCGATTACCTCTCATGCAAATACGCGAACTTAGCAAACGTGAATTACAGTATTTAATAAAAGGAAATGTTGTAAATATCCCAATTTCAATAGAAACTTCAGTAATTATACTTCCACGAACATTCGATAACGCACACAAAAGCTTAAACTAAAAATGTGTTATCATACACACTACACATATGAAACGATTATGCCAGCTGTTTGTTATAATGCAGTTAAGTATTTAATAACGACACAACTATACAAACAAGAAAATATTTTTAATTCTGTAAATTGGATAAATGAACACCAGAATATTAAGGAAATCTTTATTAAATTAGACGAAGATAATGTTAACATATCGAATTTACTTCAAATAATAATGAGAATTATCCAAAAAGCAATAAAATAAAAGATAAAATTTCCAACATTAATAAACTTGAAGATATAATTAAAATAGAAGAAAAAATTAATGTGACAACTAACGATACATTGTGGAGCGATACTATTATTAATCAAACAATAGCCTTTGCACCTGGTGAAGGAACTTACCCAATATCTTTATTACGAGACGAGTTTGCAAAGGAGCTTTCATATAGTATTTCATAACTTATTACTATATAACATATTAGTCACTCCTAAAGCATTACTAGTATTAATGTATTACATGTGTCACTCGTATGCTAACTTCCAATGTGTTTACATTAACAAAATATACTTATCACGTTCTCTTATAATGCTTACTATTATATATCGTTATTATAATATTTTGAATACTGAATGTGTGCTATTTTCTACTGCGTATTTACTGCCTATGTTTAGCATAGGTTTCACTTGCGTGAACAGTGGTAATGCTTGTGGTCTCGTGGTCTCGTGATTCTTCCTATTCTTCCTCAGCAGTTGTGGTCATCGTTAACGCCGCACACCTTCGGTCATAACCTACATCGTCCTACACTACAATATTTTATTTCAATTTTTAATATTTTTTAATTAAACAGAGTTAGAAAACTGTTAAAATAATGGAAAATTGTTTTTAAGATATAATTTCTGTAATTTTTAAAATTTATAAATGCTATTTTGGTCATTTATTAATGCTATTTATTGGGCTATTTTTATATACCATAAATGCTATTAATTTGATTCTCTAATAATAAACTTACGATACATTAATCTAATGATAAAAACTTACACATTTACCATCAAATTAATTATCGAATTACGTGTCAATAAGTAAAGATCTAGTTTCGAAGTTAAATAGCTGTTTCGTACGATTGGTATTTCTCTTTATTACCATATCATTAATTAGTAAAGAATGTTATTTGGAACATGTGTCCCTAAATCTTTTGATCGAATCGATAACATCTGTCATTGAATTATAGAAATATTAGAAACAATTGGAAAATCAATGTATTTTTTTCTTCTATAATTTTTTTAATTATTGTTAAAACATAAAACTCCTGCCAAAACCGTATCTAACATTCATTGCAGTATATCTTTTAAAAGTAACTATAAAATTACATTTCAAATAAAAACTAGAAAAAGTATGAACATGCAAAATGAGCTCAATTTATGTTATATTCTATTTTAATGGTTTAAGACACTTGACATTACGCCCTCGTAAGTATTTTTGGCATCTAAATTATTTATTTTATTGTTGCGAAACTATATTTTATTTTTGTTTATAAGCAGTTATTACTTTTACTAAATATTGTTTTAATGAAAAAAATTTTATAGTTTTATACTATATTGTTTTAAATAGCACTTCAGTGATTGTATTGAGAATTTATTTAAGTTGTATTTTAGCTTTTATCAGACAAATTGTTGTTAAGCGAACACTCAAAAGTATTATATTTGCGAATATGATTACGAGTGTGACTGATTTTAACTTAAAATAGTTTTATATGTTATTTTAAACAATATTTAATAGATTTTGAAGTCATTTTTGATTATTTTAACCAAATTTTAGTCCATTTAAAGTTTATTGTTTGTCATTTTTAGACTATTTTAAACACTTTTTGTACATTATTAGACCATTTATAGCTCAGTTTATGATATTTATTTTACAATTTTTGGCTCATTTTTAGCATCATTTTAGCACATTATATTACATTTTTCACAATAACAGACTCATATATTCAAAAAATAGACTCCTACCCCTTAATTAATTTAAAGAAAAAATCCCTTAATAAATATAAAGACCGGTCTACATACAGATACATACAGACATGTTAAATCTAATAGCTTTTTAAGTTAAAGTGAGGTAAAAATTATATTGTGATATCATTTCTGACGAAAAAAATATAAACAATAAAGAGAATGAGTATTAATAATACACTCACTTTGATTTATACTTTTAATTAATAATTTAATAAACAAATGACAAATTTCATTATTGATCGGAAAATTATTTGTTTATTATTGGTTTACCAAATTAACGCTTCTATAGATTTACTCTATTTTTAGCAAATATTAGCAGTATATTTTAAAAAAAACCTTTTCGTTTATTTCCGTTAATTTTTAAATGCTTATTTCAAATAAATCTGCTGATGTGTACAAAAATTAGTTACTACATTGTCCATCAATGCAATAAGAAGTATCAAACTTGTACTCGAATGCAAAATAGGAAATGCTTTTGCAATAATTGTAACATTGCTTATGTAGTCGAACGTTATATCATGTCGAACTGAAATTGGATTTTTTATATATAGTTTGAGATAAATATATTGGCTGTGTTGTCATCACTTGCGTTCGAATTGTATAAGTATTACATAACATCCAGATGCTAACAAACGGAAAATCGATAAAATCGGAAATATTTTCAAGGACTTAATGTTGTTTTAGAGGTGAAGTACGAGAGATGAAAGAGAAAGAAAGAAAGGGATAGAGAGAGAAAGAGTGAGTTAGTGAATGGGTGAGGGAGAGAGAGAGAGAGAGAATGCAAATGAGTATATACTGTATTTACTTTGAATGAAAAAAGAAATAACAAGATAATAGAGCGATATTATTAACAAAAATGAATGTCTCAGGAAATGTGAAAAATTTCAGCTTTTAAATAACATTTCTTGCTTTTTTATTGTTTTAGTATACTTGAAGTTATTTTTAATAACTTGGTTCACTTATTTTTTTTGCTGCTTCGAATCGCTACACATTTACGATATTATGTCAAATTTAAAGATATAAGAGTTTTTAAATATATTTACAGAACTGTGTAAAATCATATTTTTATTATACACAAACCTAGCAAAACAACTTAAAAATTTATAGAATTTCAAAAATTGATCATTTAAATAATTTTGTTTACTTGAAATATTTGTGCAATGCATTCATTCACACAAAACTCATCCAAACCTCAGGTGTACTGTTTTAAAGTAATACTCGATTTAATTAACAAATAAAATACTGCAATGTTCTAAAAATATTTTATAGAATTGTTTAAAATGTTACGAATTGCTTTCAAGAAAAAGTCTAAACGAATTTTTTCAATATGAAAATAAATTTTTATTTTCAATTAGATTGAAATATATATTTTGGAACATAAATAGAACTTTTTGTTTCATTAAACGCTCTTAATGATAATTAATTCAATTTTATTATTTTTAATATTCGATAATTTTTATGAATGAACATAAATTATCGCGTATTTAATTATTAATTAATAAATAATGTTCGGTAAGACTTAATTATTTAAAAATTTTGCTATGTTTTAGAATATATCATAGACTTATTTCTTAAAACTTTTATTGATTTCAATATAATATTTATGAATCATTAATTAAATCGAGAAAAATGTTTAATTTAATGAAAATATGGAAATTTAAATTTAAGCGCAGCATAAATAATATCATTTCATTCCAATTATTAAGTTTAGTTTATATTGATATTAATAATTTTACTAATCATTTAAAGAATACTTTTTCGTTTCTCTCTGTCTCTTTCTGTCCGCAACAATGGTCGTTCTCTAAGTTTTCGGTCGTTCAAACAATATATATTTCTGTCGTTCTATTATTTATGCGTCGTTCAAACAATATATTATGCACGCGGGCTATCATACGATCACATGATTAACTAATTAATATTGTTAGATTTGCGCAAGAAATACGAGTGGAATAATGTAATAGTATTAACGGGTATAAAGATGAAAACGGGCTATGATTATAGTAATAACGGGCTAATGAAAAATAATACAAATATGATACCAGTGAGTGCACTAGTCATTTAAATAAAATTGTTTCGTCATTAAATAACATTTATCTTTTAACTCATCGAAACTAGAATAAGAAATGATCAATAAAATGAAATCGATTATATGTCTTGACGACAAATTTTTTCCATTTATAAACACTTTAAATTTTCATTTTTTTGGACCAAACTTTTTTGATAAAAATCTACATTAAATTAGCTGTAAAACTGACCCCGGTTTATGTTAAGGGACTCTTCAAATAAGAGCCTAAATATATTTTCGAAAACTTTAGTTTAATAAAATTTGTCCAAAATATTTTTTAAAAAACAAATTTTATAAATTATTTATTATATATAGCTTGAATTATTTATTGTTTATAGTTTATATAATATCGTGCAGATTGAACTTGAATAAAAATTTTTTGAATAGATCTTATCATTGACGGACATACTTCGGGCTTTGAGCTTAAAATCTTTATGATTTCGTACACTAATATAATCATTATAACAATAAAATAATTAGATTAATAAAAATGTTAACTTGATTTTTAACTTAATATAATCACTATTTTATTATCATTTTATTATTATATAATTAGCTAAACTTACTTTGGGTAGAAAATACTAAAAAATAACATTAATAAAATTTCTGGGAATAATTCAAACTAAATGGTATATAGAAGTATATATACTTTCATAAAAATTAAAATATTTCAGTATTAAATTTCAATATAGAAGTATATACTGTAATGTTAAATATTTGAATGATTACAACTAATATAAACAATTCTCTAATATTTCATTATTTTTGTTGTTACATTAAATATTATATTTAATATAAACATATAATTTATTAGAAAATAATCATCAAAGAAAATAAACAATTTATTGAAAGTTAAAATATTTTTTATTAACAAGGTTTTATGGAAACCTAACGGTTATATTTCTATAAACACATTAATGAATGACAAGAAATAAACATATATGTCTAAATTAAAAAATATAACATTTAATTGTTTACCAATAGTTATAGAATACCTTAATTTCGAAAGAAAAATTATATTTTTTCTAATAGATTAAGAAAAGATCTTATATAATAAAGTTTTAAAACAGGCATTGGAATAATTTTGTTGTGTTTATCGTATTCAAAGAGAGCGAAAAAATTATACATAAGCAGAATCAAATTGGTTTTTCATATTGTATTGAAAATTATAACATAATTAGTTCATAATAAATTTTTTTTTGAATTTTTGAGTTGAAATACCCAAATAAATATTACAGTTAAAATTCCATGTTATTTATGTTCATTTGTAAATAAAGCTATCTTTAAAACAAGAACGACACGTTATCAAAGAGCTCACTTTTTAAAAATTTTTATTCTACATTAATATATAGAAATTGTAAATGACCACAAGCGTTACCGTAAGATTTAGACAAAATCTGTAACAGGTAACTAGGGTAAAAATTCGACCAAACTAACGTATTCGTCGAAAAAATGTTAAAATTTTTACAACATGATAAGTTACAGCAACGGTGTCTTTTGTGAAATGTGCACAACACAACCAAAGAAACCGATAACGTTAGACAAAATCAGTAACACTTTCTGGAGTACAATTTCGACCAATCTAAATGGATAAATTATCACTACATGATACAGAACATGTCTATACATGTCAATATTGGTATGCCTAATTGCCGAAACATTGCCAATACCTCTTTCTTCCGTGATTGCCTATAGGGTGGTAATTCGCGATCAACTTTCAAGAACCTATAACCATCATCCACTTTACATATATAAACTACGAAATATTTATCGATTTATTGTCAATCAGTTATTGTTTCAGTGTTCTTTTTTTCACAAAAGCAATTATACTTGTTTCGTTATCATTTCTAACTGTCGTTTTTTAAACATGAAATATAGTTGAGTTAAATTTTTATTCGTTCTTGCTTCACCACATTAAATAGTGGGAAAACTAAGTTCCTCAGCCACTTCGTCACATAATAAAGATATAGGAAACTTACCTTCACCTGGAGCAAACTCAATTGTTTGCGCAAGGTCTGTATCGCTCCACAGGATGTCATTAGTTGTAATATTATCTTCCTCGATTACCTCGGTCCACTAGACTAATTCATGTGTTTCATTATTTATAACTTTAAATTTATAATTCATAACTTTATCTTCCATTTGATCAGTTAGCTTGTCTTTTTCGAAAATTATAAAGTTTTCTTTGTAAATTTGAATGTTCGGATAACCATTTTTCTGAAATCATAAAATTTTCTTTTTTGAAAAGTGGTGTATTTATTAAGTAAATTATGGCATTATAACAGACAGCTGGCCGGATAGTTTCATACAGATATTGCGATTGATAACACATTTTTCGCTTAAGCTTCAATTGTATCGTATTTGTATTATCAAAGGTTCTCGGAAGAATGTTTACAGATGTGTCAACAGAAATTGGAACATTAACCACATTACCTTTTATAGCGTATTGTCTTTCACGTTCACTTAATTCTCTTATTTGCATAAACGGTATTCTGGGAGAAATAAATTGAACCTCTACTTCATTAATGTCTTGTAGTACAGATGGAATAACTGGAAAATAAAAACCGTTTACTTTCGAAATTGTTGTTTCTTTATAATTTATGACATCTCTATAACAGATTATGCATAATTTCAATTTGTCAGTAAACTCACAAATTGATTCTAAAAATTCTTTGTTTATGCAATTATTAATATGTGTTATAATAAACAGATTGAATTGATGATTCGAAAAATAATCCAAAACATGAGTCACAAATATAAGTTGGGCCTTTCTTTATGCTAATTTAATAATTATTGCATTGATCATTAAAGGTAATTTTTTCTTTTATATTATATCGTGACATCTTTTGCTCTATTCGATCATTTTTTCTTTCTACGTGACGACGCTTAATATCAAGTCTCGCTACTATGTGCGCTTCGGTGTTTCGTATCTGTTCAATATTTCGATGTTCTTCTATGAGTCTCTCCAGTTTGTGCGTTTCATTGTCACGTTTCTGTTCGTTTATACGATGTTCTTCGTTAAGTCTTGCAAGTTTCTGCGCTTCTGTATTTAGATGTTGTTCTTTTTGGCTCAACAAGATTGTTTTTTGCTCGCTCCATATTCGATAACCGATTTTGTTCTTTTCCCTTACATTTAATTTCTAAATTATTCCTTAATCTTCTAAGTTTTTCCTTCTCCTTCATCTTTCTAACATTAATATTTGATTTTATTTAAATGACATTGTTCCATGGTTTAATTTAAGTAAATTTAAGACAAATTGAATTCAAATTAGTATTAAAAATTGACAACAAAACATAATTTTTAAAATTTAAAAGTCTTTTAAAAATATATATATTGTTTTTAAAGACTCCTTCTTTAAGTTTATATATAAGAAATCAAAATATTTCAATCAAGAATTATTAAAACAATTATTTGTATCGTAATTATTCTAAAAGTTTTAATTTGTAAAGATATATAATTAATTTAAAATTAAAAAGATAATTGTAATTACAGTGAAGATTTGAATAATTATAAAGCACTCCGTTACCCACGGAACGGTTAGCTTTAGACAAATTCTGTAACGGGTAACTAGGGTAAAAAATCGACCAAACTAACGTATCAGCCGAAAAATCGGTGAATTTATCACCACCAGTTTATATAGAGCACCTGTGTCAAAGGTGTTAAGTTCTTACCACCACACGCTGGAAAGTTATTTATTACATCAGTTCTCTTTTAATTAAATTTTTAAAAATGTTTTTAAACGCTAAACCTTTTTTCCAACAATGACTTTATTTAATTAAAAGTTTATCCAACAATAGTTTTTTATAAAAAAAGACTTCTATCTTTAAAAAAGACTCCTATCTTCAAAAAAGACTCCTATATACAAAAATCCCTTTATTAATATAAATACTGCGTACATACGGAAAGACGGACAGACATTGTCAAAACCATCAGCTCGCCTTTTTTTAAAAACGTGAGCTAATACCTAACAAGATCATAAATCATTATGAATTTGACTTAAAATCGTTTTTGATCACATCAAAAATAATTGTTTAATATTATTATTTATTGTTAAATAAAAAGTAAAGATATTATGTTTAATATTATAATAGTTAAACAAAATGTTTACGCATAAAAATATTTTGAAATTTAGTTCAAAATAAGTCTAAATATTACTTCATTTTTATCATCAAACAAATACCGTATAAAGTTTAATAATATGCAATATATAAAATCAACAATCAATTGCCACCACATATGATCATAGAAAATGCTGGCAATCACTTCTATGAGATAGGATTGTGGCAGTTTATGATTGGAA
>JAQGAW010003579.1:0-12276 GCA_034698025.1 Phthiracarus crinitus | reverse complement strand
GTTTCTTTTGCGAATCTTGGGATTTCGGTTGTTTCGAAGTAAAGGACAACCGAATGCATAGTATTTGAGCCAATATTTAATGCGTTAAAATTTATGTCATAGTGTTCTACGAGTCTTCTTATCGCTATTTCGCGTGTGATAATCGTAACCACAATTCGGAGCAAAGTGAAGGCTAAAATCTGTGCGTTATCTGCTGTATCCCCAGAAAACTGTTTTCCCGCTTCTAATAACAAATTGCGGCGAATTTCCTGTTTGCGCACTTCCTCTGTAACGAATCCCATCAGCTTATAGTATGGTTCTTCTAAATGATATAATGCCAGATTAAAGAACCAATCGATTTCAAAGTTTCCAGTGTTTTTCATCAAAACTTTATTTATCATTGATTTTATTTTTGCGATAAACGCGTGCATATTTGAATAATAGAGCTGTTACTCTAAACTGCAAGCTGCGACCAAAGGGTTGCCATCAGTGAGACCTCCACTATAATTCTGAACCATTTTTTGATATCCAAAAGTCTCAATTCCAATATCTCGAGCTTTTTTGATCGAAAATTCAATTAATGGCATGTTAAGAGTTCTCATAGCATAGTAAGCAAATTCCCTGACAATAATTGACTGTATTTTTTTGTTTGGATCGTTCGGGTCTCTATATTTTATGCGAAATGCCAGTAAATGCTGGGCTCTGTCCACGCGATTCGTAATTCGCTCGAAACTTACAATTTTGTAACCTTTCTCTAACATCCACATGCCTTCAACATAATGCGCATAAGTTTCTAAGGCAAATGAATAGCGAACGCCTGTACCGCTTCTTAAACTGTTTAGCGCTATAATGACCGCACGATCTGACCAATTATTTAATTCCGCCATTTCCGCCAAAATAAGTGCCAAATGGTATGGAACAGCCAAATCGCTCCTCAAAAAACCCATATTAAAGTTTTGATAACCAACCTCTTCATTATCGTGATATTTCTTCAACAAATCTGACCTTCTTTTGTCCGTTTCCTCGACTCCACTGTTGATTTGGAACATCAGTTCCGTTAAATTTTCCAACGGCTTTGTCGTTCGTATCGCTTCCAGTAATTCCCATCCATCGACACTCGTGTAGAGTTTATTTTTTGGCGTTTCGATCGGTAACCATCCCTCGTCTTCATAATTCGCATCATTATAGAACTTATACCACTCTCTAGTAATGGTTTCAAAATTAAAACCACCAAACACTGCCATCGCGAAGACTTTTTCTGTGGATTCGTTTTGAATAAATGCGTTCACAGCGAAAACGTGTTCAAAACTGAGCGCAATAGCATTGATATCGAAGTCTGCATTCATATCCATCGATATAATGCACGTGTATTGGGAAAAACAGGTCGTAATTTATGGCTACTATTAAGGGCACACTGTATCGATAATATCGATCACAATTAATTAATTAAATTAATACTTAATTTGCGATTTTAAGCAAATAAACTTTCTCACTGTTTAAGTACAGACGAATTGTAAATCTTAAACTCCAATACGAGTCTTATATAAGGAGTTTGTACTAACAGATAATTCGTCTAAAGTTTCGATATATTATTACTATGTATAAAAAACTGTTCACATAGATTTTTCACATTATATTTAATGGCTATTTGTTTGAAATTTTTAATCTAAAATTATTGCTTTGATTTTTGACGCTTATTTGTGCTCATTTTTGCCGCTTTCTATTTAATTTAATAGGATTTAGGAATTATTAGTAAAGTATGGCAATAAAGTGTAATGAAAAAATGCGTTTAAAATATGTATATAGACTTTTCTCGTCTAATATGAGAGAAACCTCAAAGTGTGGACAAAATGATCAGTTTTGTCCCACAATGAAGCGATTTTTTTCATAAGTTTTGCGACCGACTGTAATGCATGTGATTATGAAAACAATTAAAATATTAAATGATATCAAAATGAGATGTAATTTAATGATTGTGTTTTGAGAGGCGAACTAGTTTCGGTAATTACTATTTGCATACTGTATGTATTATGACTAATGTTATTAGTTTTACTATAAGCTATATCGCGGCAGACATCACACAAATAAATTTCAAAATTCAAGGACTTTTTCAAGTTGTGACCTATTATTAAACAGAAGTGTTATCACAACTCAATCTGTTCTTACAAAACCATAAATATGTGTAATAATTATATGTTGTTTATCTCACTATTTTATAAAAACATAAGGCTTCAAATTGGAAGCAAAAATTTAACAATAAAATAAATAACAGAAAAAATGTTAAGTGAAATACAAAAGTATGTAAATATAGGATAAAATTTTGGTACTAATAATGATTTTGTTATTTCACATTAAATAAAAACTGAAGCTTCAGATAAGAAGCAAAATTTTAACAAACAATAATTCATTAAAATAATTAATAATTGAGTATAAAATAAATTAATTATTTGGTAAAATCTAGTAATAATTAGGCTTCAATTAAGAAGCAAAAATTCTTTTAAATAAAATTATGTGTTATACTGTAAGGTTTTGGAATAAAATCTGTTTAAAACTGTGTTAAAGCTGTAAATATTTAAAAAAACGTATGTTATCACAGATTTGCTATGACCTCTAGATTGCATAACAACTAAAGGAATGCGAGTTAACACTCGTATTCCTCCGCTTAATAATAACTGTTTTCTTACAGTGATTTTGATTACTGTTTTTCAATTGAAGCACTGTTTTCGCATTTTTACGGCATTTTTTTGAATTGTTTTTCACTGGTTTTTCTTTTGCTAAAACTGTGCTGTTATTTGGCTTCGGTTTTCTTTTATTTGTCACGTGTTTTGCGTTGTTTGCTTTAAGTTGTTTTTCTAAATCATTTTCACTATTAATTAGAGTTTTTAGTGGCAATTTTTGAGCTCTAATTATTTTTTGTTTTGTTGTTAAGTCAGCTTTGATGTAATCCTTAACGTCTAATACTTCATCAGTTGGATTATATACCAATTGTTTGTCGTATTTGCCATTTTTAATGTCTGTTAAGACAGTATAGTATTTGCGAGGCATTTCTCCAAAGAATGCCTTAACCATCCTTGCGTTAACGGTGCGAACGGTTGGCTTTCCTTTTTCCAGGGAAATGACTTTATATGTGTTAACGTTCACTATCTTTGCTATGAGATGTGGACCAGAATAAGGAGGTCTGTATTTGGTGTGAGTTCCGGGTAAAATAGTTTTGTCCAGAATCCAAATACAATCAAATATTTTAAAGTTTGGTGTTTTGGACTTTTCGTTTTTAATTTTAGCCCATTTTTCCTCCGCTATTACTATGCGTTGTTGTGCATCAGCTCTAGCCTTCTCTAGCAAATCATTGCAGGGTTTTTCGTCTTCAGAAGCGTTAGCTTCTAATCGAAGCTTCCTTTCGAATGCATTCTTTGAACAATAACCGAATAACATATAGAATGCAGAATAACCTGTCGTGCAATTAATTTGATTGTTGACATGTCTGTTCGCAATAGACATGTAATTATCCCATTTTGTGTCTTTTTCGTCTGTATAACATCTTAGAGTCTGAATTATCTTATAGTTCCCGCTTTCCCCGACTCCGTCACTTTGGGGCGAGAATGACGCCGTTGGTTGGTGTCTAATCCCTAATTTTCTACAATAATTTTGGAATAAATCACCCATAAATGACGCGTGTCGGTCACTGATAATATTTTTTGGGATACTATGCTTCAGCGCCACTTCTTCCAAAAATTCAATAATTGTTGGCGCCGATTGGTCTTATATAGCTTTAGCTACTATGTAACGCGTTAAACGATCGACAAGCGTTACCACATAATTATTTCCTTTTAAAGATGGCTGACATGGTCCGTAGCAGTCGATGTTAATTGTGTCAAATGGTTCGATAGAGACTGGCATCACTTTTCCCGAACCGTATGGTTTATGTGTCCTTTTTTTAACTTTTTGGCAGGTTTGACACTCTATAATATGAGATCGAATTTGGTCTCTTATATAAGGCCACCAGTAGTTGGCATTTATAGCCTTTTCACACTTGTCTTGTCCAAAGTGACCAGACTTTTCGTGGTAAACACGAATGATTGTGTTCACTAAACTTTTTGGCACAACTAATTGAAAATTATTTCCTATTTTTGATTTGTGTTTGCGTTTGTGGAAAAGTTTGTTATTAGAATCCACTTTATATCTGTTCCAAACGTTGTTATTTTTCCTGTCTCTAATTTGCAATTTTGTGATAATTGCCATACAGTAGTCGTCACTGTGTTGAGCGTTAATAAACATTTCTTCGCTCATATTGTCGATAAGATATTCAGTATTATCCAACACTACACTACGATCACTATATTCACTATAATCACAGCAATTGTCTGAAATTTCAAATATCTCAGATTCGAAAAAATCTATATCTTCGTCTTGAAACGATAATTTATTTGTATCCAAAATACTGCGTATAAAATCGCACGTATATTCGGTATAAGAATCCGGATCCAGAGTATCCGACATTCTCAATCTTGAAATGGCGTCAGCCATGAAATTATCCTTTCCTTTGATATAACGAACTGTAAAGTCAAATTCAGATAATTCACTTGACCAGCGATTTATTCTTAAATTGGTGTAAAGTTTTAATTTATTCAAAGCCTCGAGTGGCATATGGTCGGTGTGAACCCTAAATTTTTGTGCAATCAATATTTTCCTGAACTTTCGCACTGCAAAAACTATGCCAAGAAGTTCGCGTTCAATAACACTATATTTGATTTGTGTCTCAGATAATGCGTGATAAAAAAACGCTATTATCCCAATGCGTCCATCTTTGTGTTATTGACACAACACGCCTCCAATCGCGTAATCACTAGCATCGGATTGGATAATCTTTTCAGTATCCTGTTCTGGGTGTTCCAGTATCTCAGGGTTTGTAATGATTTTCTTCAAAATTTGAAACGAATTTTCGTGTTTATCAGTCCAAATAAACGGTGTCTTATCTTTGGCCAAATCGTATAAATCCCGCATAGAATCGCGTATTGGGAAAAATTCCCGAACAAACGTGATTATCCCGCAAATACGGCGCACTTGTTTTTTTGTTTTAGGCGCCGTTAGGTTAGCCATCATATCAAGTCTGTCCGGATCTATACGTTTACCATATTTATTAACTATGAATCCTAAAAATTTAACTTCTGTTTCAAAGAAAAAACATTTGATTGGATTTAATTTCAAATTGTTTTTAATTACTAAATCCAGAAATATTATTAGTTGTTGTAAATGTTTGAATAGTATTTCCGATTCACTTAAATTTTCACAATCTTTAGTGTGTGTCAATAAATCATCGAAATATGATGTAAAAAATTTGTGTTTGATTTCTCGAAAAATTTTGTCTGTCATTCGCATCAAACTGACAGGACTAGGCTTCAAACCCATAGCGCAGCGATTAAATTCAAACACATTATCCTCTGTTTGAAAGGCTGTAAGCCATTTAGACTTTTCTGTTATCGGTATGGCATAAAAACTTTTCAACAAATCCATACACGAAAAGTAATGCGATCCACAGAGCGATTCCAAACAATCACTCATAAGTGTTGGAGGATAATCAGGTGCTTTAAGAAATTAATTAATGTACACCTGATTAATGACTAAACGTGGCTTTGTTTTAGATTTGGTTTTGACGAGAATTACTTGAGCCGCTGTTTGAGCTCTGGATTCTCGTATGATTCCCATCTTTTTCATTATATCAGTGCAATGGTTTATGTATTGTCGATCCTCTGAATTATATCGGAAAGGTTTAAAATGTTTTTCCGGAACGTAATCGTGTTCGATGTCCACTATATAATCCTTCACTTCTTGGACATCCCATTCATGTTTCGCGAATGCTTCGCGTTTAAGCCAAAGTGTATCCAAAAGTTGCGACTTTATATCAGTCGGAACTCTACTCAAATCAAACTGAGAAATAAATATATTTCTATCTTTATTATTATCGATTATTGTAGGATCGCTCAAATCATAACTAATTTTTGTTGTTGAGAAATGATAAATTTCCTCCAAATACTCTTCAGTATTATCTAAAATTATTAAACTGTTTTCTAAATTTTGTTCAATAATTTTAATGTCATTTTGTGAAGCACTGTTAATATCAAACTGCGAGTTAAACACTGTTTCGTCACGATTGACAGAACGTGTCTGTTTTGGATTAATTTCCACAAAAATTTGATTTCGGCTAAGCTTTAGAATTATACCAAACAATTTCATAAATTCTGTTCCCAAAATTATTAGGATAGGAAACAGTATCACTAATGTGGAAAAGAACTCTTCGCTCCAATAAATCATTTGAAACTATGGCATAACAACTGCCAATCGCAGGACTTTCAGAATTTATGCCTTTTAGTTTTATTCGCATATTTTCGTATTTTAATTTTAATTTTTGAACGATATCATTGCGAATAACACCGTGTTGTGTACCCGTATCTAACAATGCAGTTACTGTTAGATTGTTGTTTATTTTTAAGTTTATTGTTGGCTTATCACTAAAAGCATTGTTCACTATTAATGTATTTTGAGGACTTTGCACATTTAACGCCACTTCTGTGCCTCCAACAGAATGGCTTATTCGTTTGGGTTATCCGTTGTATCTGTTTGCTGTTCTGGCGCTTCAGTTTCTGTCACAACATTTGCATTACTGGTTGTCGATCGATTAACTGAATTATTTGAATATTGTGCCATCTTTTCGGCCTTAATTTTTCGCGCCTCTTCTTTGGATTTTCCATCCCTTTTGTAGTAACACGTGTTTTCCTCGTGTCCACCACCCAAACACCACTCACATTTGAGATTAGATCTCCGACCAGTATAAGAGTTACGGTTATTATTGTTAGGCTTATTAAAACTTTGTTTATTTTGTTGAAAATTTTGTGGTTTTTTATTGTCATTTAATAACTGATGTTCCTTAACCTTTTTATTTAATGTAACATTAAAGTTATCCAAATACGAAATGTGATCTATAAATTCAGCTGTATTTAGATCTGTCGATAGAATATTAGATGCAGCCATACGTTGCACCTGTGGATGTAATTTATCCAACAAAATACTGCAATATAAAAATAAATCTTCTTCGCAATACGGTTCCATAATTTGGTTATATTTATGAATAAATTCATTAATGTTTTTAAAGTTTTCACGATTAAGATTCTTAGCTTGAGCTAAGGCTGAATCTTTTGCTGACTTTGAAGTAAAATAAGTCACAAAATTACGGCTAAAGTTTTCCCAATTTTCGTGTTTATATATCAAAAAATTTATGATATTTATCCGCCAGATTTAAATTAATACGTGTGCCCAATAAATGTTTCCATTGATTTTCGGGCCAATTATTAAATTCTGCCTGATATTTGAAATAATCAATAAATTGTTTGGCAGGCGTTCCGATATTAAATTTTTCTGGAATAGCTTTTGAGACATCATTTTTTACTGAATTATTTATCGCTAGACTGTTCGCTAACTGTGTCATACTTTGCGCTAAAATAGCTAAATGTTGAGTAGTTTCGTCTCCTGGAGTTATCTGTGCACTGCTTTGTGTTTGTTGTAAATTTGGATTCTGATACACACCACTTCTAACATTGCCATACATTTGGCTGACCTGTGGTGTCGTGTGATATCCACTTTGGGATTGTGTTCCAGCATTATTACCACTAGCTGTCGAACCGATGGTAACAACAGGTTGTGTCGGTAAGAGTCCGGTTGATTTAAAATTTGGATCCGAATTTATAGCACTAAAACTTTTCTGATTTTGATTTATTGTTAGAGTTGTCAATAAATCAGACATTTTGGTCATTCTTTCTAGCATTAGATCCATATTTTTTTCCAAATTAGCATTTTTGGTTTCAACTTACAATAGTTTATTCTCAAGTTCTAAGTTTTTGTTCTTCAAATCGTCCATATTTTTTGATATTATAAAATTTTCTTTCTGTTTGACGGTTGCGGATGAAGGTATAAGTGATTGCAAATTAAAGTCTCCGAACCAATTGCTATTTTTATTTTGGTATTTAATCTGTTTATCTAATTTTTCATTTGGTTGTGGTCAAATAGGAGTATGTATTACTTTATGACTTGTCGTTGAAATTACGTTATTGTTTGACATAAGTTACAAAAACCATTTATACGTTATTATGTAACAAAAGAATTGTGCTGTTTGTTCACTGAGTCCAAAAACCTCCACCAGTGAAACACGCTAAGAGTCCACTAACGCCGAACGTGTAGATATCGGTGGCTAATCGATAACAGGGGTTACGAGCGATCACACAGCAAACACAACACACGTTTCCTGATTTTGTTACGTTTCACACTTAACTGAATTATCATATGTATTCGTGTTAACAGTTATAACTTTTATCGTTATTCAATTATTATTTATTAAATTAAGCGTTTATTGCTTAACCAATTAAATTGTTTTTAACTTAAATAAAATAAAGCGTTTATTGCTTTTTAATAAAATATTTATTTGTTAATTGTTTATTAAATTCAATACATTTATTTGAAGCCTAGAAGTCGGGAGTTCTTAGATCTCAACCGATTACTTCAAATCTTAAAACAAATTTTCCCACTAAAACCTCAAATTTTACAGAATATTTTACCTTAAAAAAGAATTTAGAATATAATTCCATATTTTTCAATTCTAAATAATAAAAGTATAACTTTCAGATGCATTGCAATTGTTTTCTCACATTAACTAGTAATAGATTACTCGTCAATTGTAGTGTTTTGATCGCTAACCACTTGATAATAGTTTTTATTGTTTTCCTTTAAATTATTTCTTCGTATTCATTATTAACATCACAATCATCATATTTATTATTTTTGGATTTAACTCAACTGATTGTTCAACATTTTTACGATTCTTTTGTTTCATAATATATAAATTCAATGCTATTTGAAATCCAATGATCGTACAAATTAACAAAATTGATAATAATATTATAACTAAATTAAGTGATATAGAGATTTGTTCCCGCGAATCTATAAGTAATTATAAATATATTTTTGAGATCATTTGGAATATATGTATAGATACTTATTTAATGTTAGTTAAAAATTACTAAAAATTAAAGTTGTTTACAGGTAGTAGTTATGTACGATTAACCGCTTCGATGAATACAAATTTCACGCATAACTAAACTAATTATAATCCAAAAAGCATAATGTCATAAGTATAGAATCAAAATAATAGAATTTATAGCATATGAAAATAGCGCTATAAATAGCATTAATAAATGACCAAAATAACACTTAAAGATAGCATATATGATTTTAAGAAATTACATAAATCTTTTTAGAATAATCATTATTTTAACATTTTACTGAATCTTCCTTTTGTTAAGAAATTTAAATATTTTTAAAAATGCAACATTAAGATGTTATTAAAAAATATTTGGGAGACGAGTAATTAAATCTTCAGAATAATAGCATTTATAAATGGTCCTGCATTTTATTTAATTCGTACACAAATAAATATATATGTTTCTGATAAGAAATGACATAAAAAAGTAGAAATGCTATGATTCTCTATTTATCACAATAATAAAGTGGTTTTGTGAGTTTATTGAAATATTTGCGAAAATACTATGTAAAAGTTCATATGAATTTTATTGTATCTGTAATCAGTTCTATTTTGTGTATAAAATATCACTATATATAAGTTTCTTAATTTGTCTGTCTGTCTGTCCAATTTATAACACAAAGAATATAACACAAAGTGAGTTCATTATACTGTATATGTTCATACTCTTTCTAGTTTACTAATAATATGTCCCAGAGTTTTATATAAAAAAATCAACAAAATCATTAAAATTTTCTTACTGAAAAAATATTAAATATGCCAGAAGCAGACTTATCAAATAAAAGTGTACCAAACAATGTGATTCCGAAAAGAATTGTGGGAACAATTAAGTGGTTTAACTTCACAAAAGGTTATTATTTTATTCAACCCGTGAATCCCCAACAGAAGTGCATATTTGTTCATAAGTCCGCGTTTGTCATCAAATACGGTTCACATCTCAGGTACACTACAATTATGGGAAAGTTTCTAGAGTTCGAAGTGATTGCGGGAGAAAAGGGTAGTATAGCGGATAAGGTTACAGATATCGGCGGAATACCGATGTTTGAAATTCATCAAAGTTTAAGTACGATAGAAGAAATGTGTACTAAAATTTAGAAATATTGTTAAACTTTTTAAACAAAGTGATGATAATATTAATAATAATTACTAGTTTTCGGAAATAATTATTAATAAAATGGCAGTTTTAGAAGTAACTGGTTGTCAGACAATTCGGGAAAACTATACCATCCATACATGAGAAATAGGTTTTATGATTTTATCCAAAAAAATACAGAGAATAATGGAGAAGTTAAATAAATTTATTTTCGGAATATTTATTTATACTGTGGTCGGTTCCAAAGGTTTACAAAGCATCGAGAAGTTGAAAGAATAAAATATAATCCTTTTTAAAATTCATTATTTAAGATATGGAAAAAATAGTACAATTTTTATAGAATTTGTTTAAATTTTTGTAATTTGACTGAACTTTTTAAATTAAATTATTTTTAATTATTTAACACATCAATTATTTATTGACATCAAAAACCGATTTTATTATTTGAAATTTTCTATTTGACATTTTATTAAATGGCAATGACACGAATTTTTTAATTAATACTTTAGTTTATGTGTAACAATAACTCAATTTTAAATTTCCAGTGAACTTATAATTTTTAATGTAATGATTCTAACTTTTTAGAAACAACTAATTTTCTAATTGATTATGCCATTTATCACAATATTTACAAACGATTTTCAATCATAATCAGGAAAAAAATCTATTAAAAATTCGAAATATAAATCATCGAATACAATAGTATTGCAAACAAAGCAAAAGAAATTCTTAGCTTTAATTTTCTTTATATGTTACCAAGAAATAGAATAAAGAAAATGTTCTTTAAAAACTCTAATAATTCAATAATCAATAATATTATTTTTCAGAAATTTCAACGACTTTCATGAAAAACATTGCAATAATCGATACAATCTATAAAGTAATTAAATTCATTATCATATTATTGATTAAGTTTTACAGAATTATAAAATCAATATTATGTTTAAATACTTCATAAACGCGAAAATAATTAATAATGAATAGTTTCCAGCAGTAAAATCCAACTCTTTTTTGACTCAATATTTCCATAAATACTGATAACTATTAGAAATGAATTAAGTTCATAATTAAAAACAAGAAAGAGAATGAATATTCATAATGAGCTTGCTTATAGTATATTCTAAGATAATTCAAAAGTATTGTTTAAATTCGAGTGCATTATATATTTTCTGGCATTTAAAATTAATTTTCTATTGTTGTACAACAATATTTTATTTTGTTTTTAAAACCTTAGTAATTTAACTGTTAATTTTTTCTTTGAAAAAACTTTATATCTTTTAACTTATATACAGAATATATTGATTCAGTTGTGGGTTAGCTATCTTCTAGTTAACATCAAAATATGTTGTTAGCGGACATTCATTTAAATCATTAGTATTATATAAGTGAATAATGTTTTGCAAGCCACTAAATATTACCCGAAATATTATAAACAATGTTATATTCCACCAATATATTTATTTTAAAGCCATCTATACCCGTTTTAGACTAGTTTTAATGTATTATTTGCTCAAAATTAGACTATTTTAAGCATTTTATTGTCCATTATTAGACCATTTTTATCTCATTTTATATAATTTTTTGCCATATTTTACCCATTTTCAGTTCACTTATTAGCCATTTTTAGAATCCCTTAATAAATATAAAGACCGGCCATCGGACAGAAAGACAGATGGACAGACATCCCAAATTCAATAGCTACATTGGACAAAGTGATCTAAAAACTATTATTTTTATGATTTACATTAATACCTTTAATTTCATTCTAATACTTAAATTATCTTTAATATTAATTGAATATAATTTCAAAACCAAAACATAAGATTTTCCAATTTCGTGAGTCAACGATGAAGCGATATTCATAAAACCAAATAATATTAAGCTAAAGTTAAATGTTCCAAAAGCAAACAAAATGCGAACAATTACTGTCATATTACCAAACAATACGCCATAAAGCATTAGACATAGCATAGCGGAGAATATTAAATAAAGCCAAAACGGAAACTTTGCCCAATAATTGTCATTATAATCATTGATTTCAGAAAACATGTCGTGTATTGAACTTATCAGGATTTGGATTCTTTTTGGTGAATTTTGAGATTTAAAGTTAATATTTTCA
>JAQGAW010003578.1:0-12276 GCA_034698025.1 Phthiracarus crinitus | reverse complement strand
CAATAGAAACTATAATTAAATGTCAAAAAATATTTAATACACAAAAATTTGTAATATACTATTGAAATGACTTATAAAATAACCCAAAGTGAGCTCATTATGTATGTTCATACTCTTTCTTGTTTTTATTTAACCATTTAATAATTTTACTAAAATATTTAAACAAATTATAACCGAAAATGTTAAAATATGTGGATATACTTGTGAAAATATTAAGATTAAAAAAATTGATACAAAGTTTAATTTAATAAGCTTGCTTTTCTAACGAATATTTTTTTCTTATCAAAACAAAATTACCGAAAGTTCATTTCTCCCCAATATAAATAAAAGATTACTTAAGGATTATCAAGTATTTTTAGTTTTTATAATTATTTAAAGTTAAAAATTTATTTAACAAATAAAACATATAAAAGAATTATGATCAAATCATTTCTGTAATTATTTCAAATTATATGTATAATAAATATAAATTCGCTAAATTACACATTAACTGGGATAAAAATTTTTTACATTATTATAATTTAACTGATAATGAATTGAAGTGGAAAATAATTATCAAAAGATAATCTTAACTATTTTTTGATTTCATATAATTTAAATTAGTAAGAGTAAAAATAATTTTGGTTATTTACAATATTTAATATTTAAACAAGTAAGAGAATAAACAAACACAATGAGTTTTTTTATAGTTTATTCTGAGATATTTCAATAGCTTTGTCAAATGTTTTAGAGAATTAATTTTTTTTTACTTTAATTTATTGTTTTTCTGGCTTAATTATGTTTAATTTTTCATTTTAAATTAGTTCTGTGCTGTCCATCAGCTCTCAGCTCTCTCTCAATGTACCGTTCTTGTTTTCTTTATTATTTCAAATTTGGTTTTATTTAGATTCGGAATTTATCCATATCTCAATTTTGTTTTCCTATTTTTTACCTCATTTTAAGTCCAAGGGAGCTATTGGACCTTATATTAATGAATATAATAAACAGTTAAAAGATTCGTTAATAAACTAATTTATTTATTTCTTTATTAATAAAACAAGTATTAAGACTTCATTTACAAAAAATATTAAAGGTTTTAAGAATATAAGATTATAAATTAAATTTTGGCATTGATGTGAATAGCTCTTCAGTGAAGGTTTAGAAAAATTGGCGCAATAATCATTTGAAAATAAATAAAATCAATTTAAAATTTTAAACTTTTTTAATTTTTAAATTTAAACTTAAATGAAATTTTAATAAAATATAATTGGAATATGTATAAATAATTATAACTTGATATTATTTTTCAATTTTGAATTATTTTAAATCTAAAAATTTAATATAAATTAAGAAACTTGACAAATTATTAAAAAATATAGCTTATGAACTCACTTTTATCATAATTATTAATACTCCTGCAAGCATTTATATAAAAAACTTTGAAAATAAAGCCAAACTAAGTGGTTGTCCTGAGTCTAAGTTCAAAGACCTTTTGGGAACAAAAATCAATATAAATCTCATAAATCAGTTTAACGAATATTATGAGAAAAATCGATTTAACAATTGGCAAGAGTCTAGTCGTAACTTTATCGAGACTTTTACTAGTAAAAGCAGTAAAATTGCTGCGTATTCTCGTATAAAAAATCTCAATCGCAATGATTATAAAAACACTGCAGAATTTTTAGATGAATATAAAAATATAATGTCAGCTCACAGCGAAAGTGATGACTTGATTTTCAGAACAGCTTTAATCGAAAAGCTTCATCCGCAGACGCAAAGCATAGCCGCAGCGAATTTGATTACAGATAATAATATTAGTTCATCCGAATTTTTGGATAAAATCATGAATTTGGATAATTGGAACTTTGAAATGGCTAAACGAAAAAGAGACGCGAAACTATTGGCTAACGTTAAACAAAATAAGCCGAATATAACCACAAATAAGACATTCAAACAATCAAACCGATTTAATCAAAACAATCGAAATAATGGTAACAATCGTTCAAATGATTCAAATCGCAGGCAAATGCATTGAAATTATTGTAATGGTGGCAAACACACCGAAGATTATTGTTTTTTGAAAAAGGAAAGAATACCTAAAGATAAAGCTCCAGCAGAAATATTAAAACGAATCGAATTAAAGAGGCAGCGAATGAGCGAAAATAAGCCTTAAAGAGTCACAACAACTGACTCAACGCAAGAAGAAGATTCAGCAGAAAGTTTAACCGAATAAGCTTTAAACAATTAACCTCATTCAGAGAGGGTAGAGATGAGGTTATATTTAGTATTAATCCCTCAAATAATTTTCGAGAATTTAATTACAAGCCTTTATTGAAAATCAAAATCAATAACAAATTAACAGTAAATGCTTTATTAGATACAGGCGCTACTCATGCAGTGATAAAGCATGACATTGTTAAGCAATTGGACATCAAATACTCTAATATGAATTACACACTTTGTGGTGTCAATAGTGAAGTGCCAGCTGTAGGTTCTACTTATGCAAACGCAACACATAAGAACAATAGCAACAAAATATTATTTAATATCAGCGATAGAATGTCATACCAGCTTATACTTGGCATGCAATTTCTAAAAGCTTTCAACATTGTATTTATTTTGTCAAACATTACAATAAGTTATAAATATGGAAGCGAATTCCAACGTTTCGATAAAAATGAAGTCAATTTTTGCATTACTTTTATACTGTTATTAAGCCAACTATTAAGCCAATCACTAAGCAGAACCGTAGCACACAAAATCAAATTACGAAACCATCAATTGTTTCACCAATTAATTTAGTAGATTCAGTAGAACTGAACAGATATATCGAAGATATTTATAATATCTCAACTGATGTCATTGAATATGATCTTTCATATCAAACACTTATCGATAACAACGCAAACAAAGAACAATTTTTATCGCAATTTGATTTAACGAAAATACCTCACAATTTAAAGGAAACATTTACAACTTTAATATGGGATAAAAAGCAAGCTTTTGCTAAAAACGAATTCGATATTGGAATCGCCAAAAACTTTGAATTAGATATAGAACACGATTATATCCCAGAGAAAAACTTGAAGCCTTTTCGTTACAACAAACAAGACCGCGAATACATTAATCACATATTAATCAAATGCTAAAAGCAGGCATTATTAGTCGCGCAGTTTATGTCAAAAAAGCAGCGCAAGTAATTTTGGTAAAAAGTAAGTCTAAAACTAAGCCAAGAATTGTCATTAATTATGTGGAAGTCAACAAACACTTAAAACAACCCGACTATCCAACAACACTTATGAGTGATTGTTTGGATGCATTTTAGGTGCTTTCTGTTTTTCATCAATGGATTTATTAAAATCATTTTACTGTATTAAGTTATCGGACAAATCCAAGCATTTAATAGACTTTCAGACTGAAGAGGGCTTGTTTACCTTTAAGGGGTTGTAGCACCAATGGGGTTAAAGCCATCTTCTCTTGCGTTACAGCGACTTACTGATATCGTTTATGGAGAACTTAAACACAAAACACTTGAGAACTATCCTGATGACATACTTTGCTTTGTAAAAAATTCAGACAATTTAACAGATACTGAAAAGTACAACAAACACATCAACGATTTAGAACGCTTTTTAGATGTGACAATCGACAACAATTTATAGTTTAATCCTAAGAAGTGTAGCTTTTTTGAAAAAGAATTGAAGTTCTTATTATTTATTGTTAATGAAAACGGAAAATCTATAGATCCTGAACGGATTAAAATGCTTTTGAATCTAAAACCGCCAAAAACCAAACGACAAGCCCGACGCTTATATGGTTTAGTCAACTTTGTACTCGAATTATTTCAAATTAACCTCTATAAAACCGCTTTATGACTTAGCGAAGAATAACACACCTTTTGTTTGGACCAGTAAAGAACATCTATGTTATGAAAAACTTATGGAAATCTTAACTAATCATTAAAATCTTGAACATCCAATTGACGACTTAGAAAAGATAATACAGTCAGACCCATGTAATTATGCAGTCGGAGGTGTTCTGTGCCAAAAACACAAGAATGGCAGAATAGGAGTCATTAGTTTTTTTATCATATGCTGTCTCACAACGAACAAAAATGGAGTACCGTGGAAAGGGAGTTGTATGGAGTCATTAATGCAGTTAAAAAGTTCAGAAAAATTTTAATTGGCAACTCTTTTACCGTCTACACTGACCACATGCCTTTGGAGGCAATCAATAAATTTAAAACAAATACGAATATGCGAATTAACAGATGGGCGTCACAGTTAAGCGAATTTGATTTTAAAATCAAATACGTAAAAGGAAAAGATAATTACGTCGCAGACGCTATTTCAAGATTAAGAAATAACTTAACCGCAGACGAAAATTTAATCGAAACCTTAAACAGCCATGAATTGAGCGAAATATTGGATATAAACCGAAACGATATTTACGAGGAAGAAGTTAATGCAATAAGCGATACGTACGATGAAATAGAATCACTTCTATTTAATGGTGTACAATATGAAGATATTTTTGCAATCAAAACTCCAGACATTTAGGACATTGATATGAAAACGTTTTATGAGCATCAATATGCAGATCCTTATTGCATGTCAATAATGACTAAATTACAGTCTATAGATCCGTAATTTAAGAACATTTTCAAAAACTTTAAATTAGATGAAAATCAGCGATTATTTCATAAGCAAAAATTTAAATCAATACTATGCACTACTTGGTATTAGTGATACTGATTCGTAACAATTTAACAAACTTTAGGATTACCTGTGTAATCACTAGTGATTAGTTATTACCAAGTGGTCGTTAGTAAAAACTAAAATACGAATTAATAATTAATAATGTTTACTGAATAACAAATTACTTGAATGCATTTTTAATAATGGTAACTGAATTTGAGATGTCTTTTTGTACGAATTAGTGGTCTTTTTATTACTTGATAAATATGCCAATATTTCTTTACGAACTGGTCGTTGGAAAATTTGATATAAAGATATAAATTTGGTTATGTAATTTAGATTCCAATATATAATTAGATTAGGAAATACAGGAAATATTTTCAGAAATAGCAAAATTTGACGGAAAAATCAAAACTAAAATAAGAAAACAAAATTGTTTTAATTTTTAAAATTAAATTAAAAGTATATCAAAACAAATTTATAAAAACTAAAATCAAAATTAAATGAAAATTTTAAATAATTTTAAAATCAAAACAACACTATTTTGAAGCCAATTATAGCTCATATTAAGCCATATTGGAGTCATTTCAACAATGTTTTTTGGAGAAATCCGTATAATAATAAAAATAAAAAATCCTTTAATAAATCTAAAGACCTTTCTATTGACAGACGGATGTACAGACATTGCAAATCCAATAGCTCTTTTAGTTATATGTATCGCTTTTTGAAATAAAATTAAAAATCAAAATTAATTTCGTGTTTTTATTTTGATTAATCAAAATTAAAATTAAATAAATATAAAATTTTTTAATTAAAATACAATCAAAATACATATAAAATGATTTTAAAAATGCTAAAAAAATCAAATCACATTAATTTAAAGTTTTATTAAATAATAAGAATCAAATTGAAAATTCTATCTTTTTAAATTTGATTTTGATAATAATATCAAAATCAAAATCAAAAATGCGATATCAAAATTGTATGTTGACAAAAATCAAAATTAAAATAGTATTTAAATTATATTGATCAAATGCAAAATCAAAATACATACTAAAATAGTGGTTTTGTATCGTTTATTTAACTTTAATTTTTAGTTCAAATTTAAATTTCAATTTTGATTTATTTTAATTAATCGAAAGTAAAATTTAAATTATTTATAAACTGTAATATACTGATGTGGTTGTGTTGTCACTCTCGTGCCTATATCACAACTCGAGCCGAAGCTAAGGGGTTGTACGGGATCTTCAGAAGTGATGATCGTTAAATCGATACCGAACCGAATGTAAACCAATTAACAAAATACGATCAAACAAATGATAACCAAAAAGGAGATATGAATTGAAATGTTGTAAATAATGATTTAGTGATTCAAACTTAATAAATTGAAATGAAAGTGAAAATTGAATATAAATTATAGATCAAATGTATTATCGATCTGATTATGATTTGATTTAAATTGTGGTGTCGCGACAAATGAGATATAAATTTAGATCAATATATCTATGAAAATAATTAAACGAATAATTGATTAATTTAAATAAACTAAATTTAGATCTAAATAAAATTATATCAAAATAAATAATTGACAAAAATAGTAAAATCTTAATTATTTATTGTAAATACAAATATGCGACTTAACAATCGCTATGCAAAACATAAAAGTGAATAGTTTTTACTAGTTTGATAAGTTAGTAATCGGTAGCGCATGTCTCCAAGTTATGTAATTTTGAAGCGCTGATCGAAAGTTTAATATTTTTATGAACTTTTGATGAGAGTTCGCGTACTAGTGATCACTGGCGTGCATTAGTAATGACTAATCTCAAAAACCCGAGCTTTAGCCGAGCTGCGAGCTGAACTGGGATAAATCTGAAATTTGTCTTTATAATTATATTTTTTCTACACTTTGAAATAATATTATAATGACTTCAAGTTACAATAATAAATGAATCATATTATTATTCAATCGATTTGAATTTTGAATCATATTTTATATGCATATTTCAACAGGAATTGAAAAATTCTTTAAAAATAATACAAAAGTCGACTCGATATACCGAGCTTGAAATGAAAACTGAGCTGAGCTGGAGCTGAACATATATGAGTAGGGAGAGGGACTAAAAAGTGATTAAAACGGGAAGGAACCGGGAACAAAAAATTACCAAAAACGGGACTATTTCCGGGAATATTTTTAATATTGAAAACTTGAAAAATGAAAATAGTTGATTTGGATATTATGAATCATTTTAAAAATTTTCGGAAAATCTTTGTCTTATTCCTTTCGATAAATTTTTATACAGAGAAAAAGATCTTTCTACATCTACTGATACAATTGGAGCAAAAGTTGTAATTTTTCGAAGTTCGTAATCAGTAATGTTGTAGACATCGTTGTAATTCAAATTTTATTCACAAGTTAAAGAGTTTTGTTCAATTATTATAAAATTTCTTGCTAAAAACAGTGAAAACGGGAACATTTTTGAATATATATGCAAATTCGGGATTATTTTACAAAACTGCTAAAAACGGAAAAAACAGGGAAAATAAAACTACTTTTAATTTATTAGTTATAATTATAATAAGTTAACATATCAATCTTCCTGTAATGTAATTAAGGAATATATCCGGGATTTTCCTGGAAATACCTATCCTTATATATGAGCTAAGCTGATGATTGCAGCTCTAAAACTTTAAAAACTCGAGCTTAATTTCAGCTCGAGCGTAAACTAGCACAGCTCCAGCTTTCACCACTCGATATGTGAAACAAGAGATAAGTTTAAGCATTGGCTGGAATTGAAAAGCTAGAAACAGTAGGAAAAGGATAATTAATTGTTACAAAAGTAATTATGCTTCTGATCTCTACAGTATAAGTTTGTATGAAATCTCAAATTAATAAAACTTTTAAACTATTTTGATTAATGTTGAATTATGTTAAGATGGTATTTGACTCAGTTTTGAATAATTTGAGATTATAAGTCAAAAATAATCTAAACAAGTTCGAAACGGGCTTAAAATATCTGACTGCAATATTGAATTAAGATATAATTTTATTTAATTTTCAAAACTAAAATATTTTACAAAATGTAACAAAAGTTAAGACCAAAAAATTGGATTATAAGTCGGATCTGTTTGTTCATTGTCGTCTTCCGATTCAAAATTCAAAATTATCAAAAGAATTCTAATTATTTCCATCAAAAAGTGGCATATGCCACTTTATATTCAGTCAGACACCGGTATATGTGACAAAACAATTCTATTTATTACTATCTAAAAGTGGCATACGCCACTTTATATACAGTCAAACTCCGGCATATGAATCAAAACATTTTTAGGAATTACCATCAAAAAGTGGCATATGCCACTTTATATACTGTCAAATATCATCAAATGCGACTCTGATAAAACGGAGTTTTTAATTTTATACAGTTTTTTAATTATTTTTCAGAATATTTTGCTTTTCAATAAATTTTTTCGTTTAAACAATGATTTTTTGGAGATAGGAGTCTTTTATAAAAATTACTTTTTAAGATACGAGTCTTGTTCTTTATGTTGATAAAGGGTTATTTGAAGATAGGAGTCTTTTTTGAATTGTAAAATCCCTTAATATATATAGAGAAAAAATCCCTTAATAAATATAAATAATTGTTAATATCCCTTAATAAACATAAAGATATGGGTCATTGTAGGGTGTGACGACGGACTGACAGACAGACAGACAGACAGATAGACAGACAGACAGACCCAAATCCATATATCTGAATTTTGCAAAGTCAGATAAAAATCGCTTCAAGTGGCCTAATACTGTACAAAAAGAACTTTAAATAGTCTAAAAATGACAAATAATAAACTAAAATTAAACTAAAAGTTGATAAAAAAAATCAATAATTATTTTAAAACAATTATATAATGATAAAAATAGTATAAAAATGAATCAAATATTTTATAAAATAACATAATTAAAACTATTTCGAGTTTAATCGCATTTATATTCACTTTTGAGTGTTTATCGAACAACAATTTAAGTGATATTTATACGACGAATGCCTAAACACAATGAATCAAAATTCTTAATAACTAAGGGGAATTCTATAAATAACAATATATTATATAATTTAAAGTTTTTTGTTAAAACAATTTTTAGTAAAAGTAACTGCTTAAAAACAAATATAAAATTATACTAGTTCAACATTTATTGCCAAAAATATTTAATACAGAAAAAATTTGACTCAAAATTTAATATAACACAAAGTGAGTTGTTTTTTGATAGTATTAATTTTATTTTTTGTTGTTTTAAATAGATGAAAATAAATTTAATTTTTTTAAATTACTGATTTAATAAAGAATAACTAAATATTGTAATTAAATTTTTTTATATGCAAAAGCATATTTATGGATTTGACATTGTACGTCTGTCCGTCTGTCTGTGTACTCTATATTTATTAAGGGATTTTACAATTCAAAAAAGACTCCTATCTTTAAAAAAAATCCCTTTATTTTAATTTCTAATTTTATTTTAAAAATAGAAAAAACACTAGATTACAAAAATTTAATTTGAAAAATAAAATATTTTAAATTTCTGTCATTTGAAATTTTAATTGCATTAAATAAATAATAAATATAATTATTAATCAATTATTAAAGAAACATTTTAAATTTTAATTTATGTTTTATATCGCAATAATATATAATCGATTTTTTAACCTTAATTAGTCTTTAAAATAAAAATTTATCTTATAATTAAAAAGTTCAAAATAAAATTTTCGCAAATTTGAATAGAATTTACATAAATAGTTTTTATTTAGTCACCTATTTTAGATTAATAATAATAATAATAAGTTATTTTTAAAATCTAATAAACATAAAAAATATTGAATTAAGAAATTAAATCTATCAAAAATATATTAGTTGTAATATAAATACCTAACGATATTTAGTTATTAATTATGAGGTTTATGGTTATTTTAAACAGTAAATACTGATATACTCTGAAATAATTAGTTGAGGCATATCCTCAAAATATATATTTTATTATAAAAAAGTTATTAGCGCGAACAGAGTGAATGTGGTAAATTTTATCCCACTTTAATGTTGAAGTGTTAATTCAGAACATCATTTTGAATATTCATTCTCTTTCTTGTTTTTATTTTAAGTTATAATATTTTATATTTTTAAAATTTCCGCAAATTTGAATAGCATTTAGTAGATCAATACTTTTCATTTATGTCACCTATTTTATATTAATAACAATAATAATAATAATAACTTTTTTTAATCTAATAAACATAAGAGAAATTTGGTAGTAAAAAATTAAATCTATAAAAAATATATGAGCTGAAATTTAAATACCTAACGATATCTATAACAAATTAAAATTACTTCATTGATAAGTAGTGTCGCTTAAAACTAGTGTTGTATTTACTTTTGACAGTAAAAGTAAAAGTTATAAATTTTTTGACTTTTTCTTTTATTTAAAGTAATAGTAAAAGACAAGTAAAATTAAAATTTTTTAAAAAGTAAAAGTAAAGTAAAATTAAAATATGAAAATTATACAACACTACTTAAAACATAGTTGTTATTCACACACATCTCTAATAAATAAATCTTAATATAAAACCTTAAGAAGTTTAGTTATTAATAATGAGGTCAATGGTTTCTTTATACAGTAAAATACTGATATACTGTCATAAAGTTAATTGAGGCTTATCTAAAACCTCAAAAATTATATTTTATGATAAAAAAGTTATTGCGGGAACAGAGGGATTGGGTTCGATTTTATCACACTTAACTGCTGAAGTGTTAATTCAGAACATAATACAAAGTTAAATCATTTTGAATGTTAATTATCTTTCTTGTTTTTACATTAGTTAGAATATTTTAAATTTTGGTCTTTTATTTTTAATTGAGCTTATGCTAAATTGAATTTCATTCTAAATGTAAAATTACTAATTTTTTAACTCACTAGTCCATTAACACTCCTCCGAATCCGTAGAAAGATTACTGACGCCACCAATATAACATTTATCATTTTCTTAAATGTTGTTCATAATGAAATAAAATTTAATTTCATCATAATCATGGAGTTTTAAATAAAATCAAGAAAGAGTATGAACATATATAATGAGTTCATAATGTGTTATAATCAATTTTAAATTAATAGTATAGTCAAATTTTTTCTGTGTTAAATATTTTTGGCATATAATTTATTTATTATATTGTTGCATATCTATATTTTATTTATGTTTTTAAGCAGTTATTACTTTTACTAAATATTGTTTTAATGAAAAAATTTTATTGTTTTATAATATATTATTGTAAATAGCACTTTAGTGAGTGTATTATGAATTTTCATTCAGTTAAGTTTTATCTTTAGTCGAGTCAACATCACATAAATTGTTGTTAAGCGAACACACAAAGTATTATATATGCGAATAAGAAAACAAGTGTGATTGGTGTTAATTCGAAATGGTTTTAATTATGTTATTTTGAATAATATTTGATCTATTTTTATCCTACTTTTTATCATTATTTAATAGATATAAAAACAATTTTTGATTGTTTTAACAAAATTTTTTTGAATTATTAGTTTCTTATTTGTCATTTTTAGACTATTTTATTTCATTTTATGACATTTCTTTACTATTTTTGGCTTATTTTTTAGCACATAATATGACATATTTCACTAGAAAAGACTTATTCAAAATAATCAATAATTTTAAAACCAAATATAATTACTACATTAAAATCTTGACTATACCGTACTAATGAATTAACTGTTAATATAATAATGGACTCATTATGAATAATCATTCTCTTCCTTATTTATTTTAATTGATATGCAATGGTAATGCTATGCCTTCACTCTTATCCGTGCTATTTCCGACTATTAACTTATTGACAATTTATTTTATGGTAAATTATATGAAAACAATTAATGATATTTTAAAAAAAAAGTTTAAATGAAGTTTTTATTATTTTATGTGAGTATTAAAAATTTTTAATTTTTTATTTAACTTTAGTCGATAATATGCGCCTCAAAATATTAAAATAATCTCATTTCATGTAAATTAGTGACATATATAGTCAGGTGTAATAAATTTTAAAAAATACATGCATAAATTTATTTATCCGTAAAAGAAAATATGAAAAGTTTTGATAGCAGTAAATTATTGACGCCATATATGATCATTGAAAATTCTGGAAATCACTTCTATGAGATAGGATTGTGGCAATTTATGATTGGAAATGCTAAGCGAAGTCGAATTTATTTTAATCCGAATCTAACACTAATATGTATTATAATAATATATGTTCGATCATTAATATCTTTATTAACAAAAACTGAGAATAAAGATTTTTATACAATACGATATATACGATACCATTGGAACGTTATATTATATTATATTTATTTTTGATAATGATCACTCAAGCTATACATTTCTCGAATTACAAACGTGGTATTTTTCCGTGTTATATGATAGTATTTGAAATGATGGCTGGATTTGTTTCACCACAATCTATTGGTCTCAATAATCTGAAAAATATTCAAAAGATTTTGAATAAATCAAGAATTTTATTCCAATTTATTGCATTCAATTCTGTT
>JAQGAW010003577.1:0-12280 GCA_034698025.1 Phthiracarus crinitus | reverse complement strand
ACCGATTTTAAACTGATTTTTCAACCGATAACCGACCGAATTTTGAGTTTTTTCTAACCGAAAAGTCCGCTCCTTAGCCATGATCGATCGACTTTAATAAATTTGTACCCATCATCTACTTTACATAAGTTTTCGACATATTCTGAGTTTAAAAATTGTCCGGCATTTAAATTTTGATTTTGTCGAGTTTTCCGTAGATATAAATTTATTTGTTCAGGTAACATTTTCAACTGTCGCTTTTTACACATGAAAAAGATTTTGTCGAGTCTACATCAACGATGATCATTATTGCTCATCTCCCATTTACAAATGTCAACATACGAAGCTTTAGCGTATTGTCGCTTGTGCCTACCGTATATAGTTGGAAACGAAAATTCTTCTACGTATGTGTCTCGAAATAGCGATAGTGGATGATTTCTCTCAACGGGTGCAAAAGCGATTTCGGTACTATTATCGTGCCAGACTTTAGAGTTAGTAATAACATTATCTGGCTCAACCACTTCGTTCCTTTCAGTTTCCACATCCTCAGTTATTATTGTTTCGTCGGGATTATCCTCATTATTGACAATAAAGTCTTCATTTTACCATTGTTATAATTAGAAATATAAATAATCAGTTATGTTGATATTTTCCATCTTATATCGTGGTGTTGTCACTAAGAATTTGGCTGCGTTATAAATAATGGTTGGACTTACCGTTTCAAACTTGTATTGTGCCTTATTTTAAAGTTTGCATAATGAAATATTAGTTTATCGCGGTAAACCAGATCAAATGGGAATGACTTCTTTTCAAAATTAAGAAATGCAATACCCTTTTTAAAAAAGATTTGCAAAGAAACTTTAGATGTTGGTCGAAATATTTTATTTGATATTGCAAGTAGGAGTGACTTAAAAACCACAACAAAAAGAATTCTAAAAAGAAAATCAACAGAAATGTTAAAACAAGCCAGTGATAAATTTTAAAAAATGGGAACTGGTCAGAAAAGATTTTGTTTAAATAATAGAGGTTCATTTTCAATAAATGTAATACTTTTCAAAAAAGTATAATCAATTGGATGGAAGAAAAAATAAACCCTTAAGAAAAAAAAACGAAATATATTAAAATCAAAACAGATAAATAAAGCCAAACAGAATAGAAAGAGAACAGTCTTTTAAAGGCCAATAATAAAGAAACATCGTACTAAATGAGATAAATTTTCATAATGGCAACAGAAGTATTAAAATCAGAATTAGATTTATTAAAAATGTTAACAATCAAGCATCTTTTATATCATCCAACCTTATTCAATATCGTCCTATATCATAAATAGAAAATTCTAATACAATTAAGTTTGTGATTCGAGGAAATTCAGAGGAGTATATTGATTTACAATATATTTTTTTAAAGATTAAATTAATTTTGTATAAGAAAATGATTTATCATATGAAACATCACAAAATGGAAGATATTCTTTGATTAACTATGGATTAAACACTATATGGGATCAAGTAGACATATACTTAAATAACACATTAATTAGTCAATCATCAAATACCTATGCATATAGATCATTTATTGAATGCTTACTGAAAAAAGTGAATTAGCAAAGTATTCATATCTGAAATCGGCTGGGTTTATTAACCCAAAAACTGAACACACTAATTTTGATAGCATTGACCCAGATCTTGCTTCAATGTGTAAAGAAAGTAAAGAAATATCATTATATGGTTTTAATTCATGAAGACATTTTTAATTCACAAAGATTATTAATGAAGCAACTCTTAGATTAGTGTTTACCAAAGTAAAAGATAATTTTTTATTAATGGGAAGTAAAGCTCAAGCAGTTGATAATTCAGTAACGCCAGCAATAACAGCAATAGATACCACTAGGCCAAAGTTAAACATAAAAGATGTTAGTTTCTTTATTCGAAAAGTGTTAGTGAATCCAAGTGTACTGTACAATACATTAGTAGAATTGTTGAAGAATTTAACATGAATACACCACCGAAGTCGTACATAAAAAACTTTGAAAAACAAGCTTTTTTTAATGATTGGCCGGCAAATAAATAAAAGAATTGTTAGGCACGCGGATGTCTAAGGACTTAAGTGAAAAGTATTCTAAATTTTTTGTCAACGATTGCACTTGAATGGAGTGAATTCAGTCTACGTTTCGTCGAAGAATTTACTTCACATTCCGCTAAAATTGCTGCGTTTTCCCAAATAAAAAACTTGAGACGGGAAAAGATCACGTCAACTGCAGATTTGTTAGACGCTTATCATAAGATCGTGTCAGCATATTCTTAAGACGACGATCTTATGTATCATATGGCGTTAGTCGAAAAACTGCATCCATCGACTAAGACGATCATAGCAGCAAACATTTATGAGCGCCGCTACACAACTAAAGAGTTTCTCGATTACATATTACACACAGACAATTGGAGTATGAATAGTGCACGCCGTGAACGCGAAAAAGATATCCTTCAACAATATCGCTCAAATGAAAGTTTTTCACGCGATTCGTCAAATCGAAACAACGTTCATGGGAACGAACAGAACCGTTCAATGCGCTGTGATTGGTGTTGTGGCGGTAAACACATCGAGTTGGACTGTTATTATCGAATCAACAACATATCGAAAGAAGAAGCACGTAAGCAGCGCGAGGAAAAACTTAGGCGTTTGCGTTAACAGCAGAATTCTGTTACACGCGATAATAATACAGAAAATTAAATAAGTATTTGGTATAAGTTTTAAGTAATTTTTATTAACCGTTTTTATGTTTTTATATTTAACAAATCAAGTAATAATGCAATAATATTTATACTTCCGGAAAACAAAATAAGAGCACATGATATCCCAAAGTTAGATCGAGTTATGTTAATAGTTATTTAGAACATCATTTAAAATTTCATATCACTCGCACTTATCTCATCATTCATGATATATTCAATGTTAAAGATAAAAAGTAATATTCATTTAAATTAAGTTAACGCAAATGCTGATCCCTTTGCTTAACTCGAATGGAAAAAACCTCGATTTTACATTTCATTTAAAATTACATTAATCATTAAATTTGTTATCATGAGATAAATATTATGTTAAAAATTACTCGATATAGAAAAAAAATTACCGTGTAAACGGAAATTTTATTGTCTTGGGGGGACGAGTGTTGTACGCTAAACAATCATCTCACGCAATATGGCTCAAACTATTGTTGATTATTATGTATTTCCATATAAATCACATGTTTTTCCTATTAATCACATGATTTTCTTGTTACTCACATGTGGTATGCATTATATATTTTTAGTATTAACTCTTAATATTGTTTTTACTTTTTATAATTATGTTCGCTTATTAATATTTTACTTGCAACTTTACAATATTAACCTTTAGTTGCGTTTTGTCGCAAGTCGCAAGTCTGATAAGTCGCACATGTTTTTCGGTACCGATTTGTAACGCAATTTCAATAAAATTTATATTTATTTATCACGAAAAAAGAGTTAATTTTATTTAATAGATTTTAATCAAATTAGTTTTAATTTGGAATAATCACGAAATAAGAGATATTCCATTATTCATTTGTTTGATTATTCTACGATAAAAGAGAATAATTGTTATCTAATTTTTAAGTGATCACACAACTCATAATCACCTGATTCAATCATCGTTCGCTATAACATTGATCATATCGTGGGCAACACATCCCTTGTTCGGGTTACATCGCGTATTCACACGAACGGCCCACAACAAATGTGTATAATATGTGTCAGAAGATAGTATTTTAGTGAAAGTAATTAATTTTTTAAATAAATTTTTATTATCGCCAAAAAACTGATTAGAGTTATCATATGTTAATTCAAAAAGTTTATTCGTAATTATATAATCATTAATACAGCTCTTCTTAAAACGGTTATAGAAATAATTTTTGTAAAAATTCGAATTCAATAAATTTGAACTTAATTTTTTAATTCGAAAATCTTCAAAAATTTTCTCGTAATGAACGCAATTTGTTTCATATGGAAATTCAAGCAGTTTTTCTCTAATAAAGTAATAATAACTAGCAATATAACCATTTTCTTTTAAAACATATCTATTTGTATGATAATAGTATTGCGGTAATGAATTACTTGGATGTATTTGAACGGATATATTGATGTCATTCTTTACGAAAATCTTATAATGTGTTGAATACACTTTTGGTTGATCTGATGTATCTTTTAGTGATAAATCACTAAATAGTGTTAAACATAATGGAGAAAATTTAGTGGACGATTCCAATGATGTCATTTGTATTAGTTTTTGTAAATGATCAGAATTGCCTATAATACCATAAATGTTGTATAATATTGATCCCAATATATTATTTATTGTAGCATTTTTTCCATATTTATTTAATTCTTGTTTACTTAATACACACAAACTAATGGATGGAACCGATTGTTTGTCATGTTTTCCAGTTGTTATTGAGATCGCAGTTCTATACTGTGTATACTCTTCTGTAAATAATATACACTGATATATCGCAATACTTAAACATAATATGTTAACCAATTTTCTTGCAATTCGTTTATACAATATCATTATATAAATTTACTATAATGAAATATATATATATATGTATGTATATAGTTGTTTATATATGTACATAATTTAAGTCTAATGATTAATTTTATGATTAATTCAAACAAAAAATACTGTTTAAATTGTGGTTGTATTGTAATTTTAGTAATATTCTTTAAAAATTTAGTATTAAACTATAGACAAGCTGTTTGTTTAAATTAATTAAATAGTATTTTAGATATGCATTAAAAAATAAATATATAGAATGGATTTCTTTCATATTATTTATAATCAACTTATTATTAATGAAAATATTTTAAACGATTTTTAAATGCAATATTCGTTATAAAACTATCTAACATGTATGAGATATCACCAAATACATCAATTTTCATTAATGTTTAGTACCAGTGTATACTTTAATTCGAAGTCAATTCAATTTAGAATAAATTTAATAATTTATTTTATGGCACAATAAGTCTTGACAAATATCAGGTAACATAAAATAACATTTTTGTATCTTCATATATAAGTCTCATAATTTATAGGTTTGTTTGTCTGTTTATGGTTCCTTTATAGCATAGATGCGCTCATGAAAATGGGTTATACATGTTATATGGCCAATGTTATATTTTATTTTATTCCTCCCATTAGAGCCCCACTTCATCAACACATATATCAATTTATTCGTCATAATCAGTAAGCATTTAATGGAAGGGTTTCAAGAGGGTTGAGGTATGAAAAAATTATAAATTATGACAGATAACATCTATACTGTGCATGCAGCATAAAAATTTATGGATAGGCGTAATACTCTAATGGGGATTTAGACTGAAAATTCAGATAGGTTTATTCTAAGACGGTATTAGCATGTGCCGTAGCAAAATATTGGGATATTATTAGGTTGGTCGTTGGATAAGGGTCCGGGAGGGTCCATGTTGGCCAAGATATCATATTAATTTTATTGGCTGAGTTAGGTTTTGGTCTTAGAGTGTAGGTTTCTTGTCGGGGAGGTTGTTTTTGGGTCTGGTTGGATCGTTTTGCAGTCGATTGGGTTATTTTGGGTCCATGTGTTCGAGATGGGTTTCTTGATGGTTTGGTTGAGGTCCGGTTTGGTCGTTATAGGTCAGTATGGGTCGATATAATGTCTGGTTTGTTAGGATTTTGTCATTTTAGGTTAAAGTCATCGGAAAGGTTCATGATGGGTTCACAATCGTTTTTTAACAATTAATTCTATTATATTATAATTACAATACTTATTTTAATTTGAGATACTTTATATTTATTATAGAGAAATTGAATGAAGGTCTTAAATTTAAGTTTAATTATTAATAGTGGTTATTTAATGGAATATTATTTGAGAAGTCAGAGCCATATTTATCACAATATACCATGTGAAAAATTTTAAAATCCCAGTGATTGGCTAACAAAACATACTCCACTTTTTTTCTAACAAAATATGTTGCACTGTTAGACGACTACAATTTTCCGCTTCATCAATAAAATTAATTCCTAAAATTGTGACCTGAGTTCGATGAGACGTTTGTCACAAATAAAAGTGAGTCTCGATTTCGATCAAAAAAAATTTTATTTTTGAGACAAAGAAAAATGCGGTACAAAATTGAATTGAAAAACAATGAATTGAAACACTTTAATGAGTGTGTGAGAGAAATAGGAAGAGTGAGATAGTGTGAATCCTTTTATAAGAAGTTAAATGAGAGGAAAAAACAATGAGTGCAGCGATTGATGGGGAGTGTCCTCTAAGGGCACAATACCCCCGACACAAGAAAAAGCCACTCATTATTTTTGATTTTGGTGTTGAGATGCTTTTGCTTCTGTTCCCTTCACTAGATATTTTGTGATTGAATTTGTTTTTGAATTTCGAATTTTTTCTGTTGTGATGACGACCTTGAGTGAAGTGTTTTTGTTGACGTGTGAATGTTTTCGTTGACTCAGGTGTCAAAAGCGTTGCAATTGAGTAATTCGTTGAATCGATTGTTATCAACTGAGTTGAGTTAACTTGATTTTCTAACTGTGTTGCGAAGTGAGTTTAATTGAATTGATTTGATTGTTTCGATGAGTGTGTTGTGTCGTGAGATGTGAAAACTTTGTTTACTGAGTAAACTGTTGACTGACCAGCAATGATTTGATTTTTCGTGTTTGTTGACGCTTGACTTTCAAATAATTCATTTGTTTGAAATGATTCATTTGAAATTCGTTTTCTGAGTTTGATGTGATTTCGCTTTCAGACAGTGGTGTTAAGTGATGAGTTCACTCCTTGATTTCAAAAATCGATTGCTTTGATGTCATCAATTGTTTTTACTGTGTGATGCTTGGTTGTTCCCCTACCAAATCTTTTGAGACACTAACGGAGACAGCACTTCGATCCAAAATCTGTTTTGTCAATCCTTTCGGCATAACGTTAGCGATTTCGGGTGTGAATGTGATTGTGTGAGCGACTGCTGTGTTTGTGAACTGAATACTATGGTTGGCTCTGCGTGCAAGATCGAGACCAATCAGCTTTTCGTAAATGATGAGCCTTCAAAACGTGAACTGTTGTTCTGAAAGTTTGTCCAGAGATTTCAATATTGACGTCGAGCGATCCTAGAGTGCGGTGGTACCTACGATATGCGTCAGTGGAATTGACAATTTCGGGTCCCATCGAAGTTTTAGTTGATCGGCGGTTTTCTTTGAAATCGCTGTGATTGTCAATATTGCGTCGACAAATGTTTTAGATGATTCCCATTGTGTAGGATGTCAACTGTGACGAGAGCGTCGCTTTGAATTGTGTGACTGGTTGCGGATGTAAATAGCAATTTTGTGTTAGCGCTCGATTGCGTTTCCTGTGTTTTGTGTCTCGGACAATCCTTTCTCCAGTGTAGTTTGCTTTCGCGGAACAGTTTGCTTACCGGACATGGAGTCGTGGGTGGCTTGGAGAAATCGATTTGAGTCCTTGCTTTGTTTCGATCCCAAACCTTTGATTTGCCTTCGCTTTCGTTTTCCTTGACATGTGATGCTTTAGCCTCGTGTGGAAGAGTTTTGATCGCTGATGTGTTTGGTTTTTCTATTTGGAGCGCGATTTCGAGACATTGTTATGGTGTCTTTGGAAGTTGCACTCTGATGAGATTCCGAATGTACAGATCTCTAAGTCCACGAGAGAGAAGAGCAACCTGATTGTCATCGTCTTGGCTAGCAAGTTGAAGTAGTCGTCGCTTCTCATTGAAGTAATACTCCATAGTCTCGCCCGGAAGTTGGAGTCGTTCGATTGCTTCCTCCAATGGGTTGGACGACCAAAACGAGTCTGAGCTTCGCGTTTGAACTGAACCCATGTCATTTTTCGAATCAAAGTTTCGATTTCACTTACGATCTCATTGCTTCTCCAGTGAGGTGTCGACATACGGCAGTGATTCGTTCATCAACCGTCCAGTCTCGTGTTGTGATCTCGAAGATGATAAGCAAATCTTCGATCCGGACAAATACATCCCTTCCTGTGAATGCTTTTCACAGTTTCCCAGTTGTCATGTGATCCGGAGCTGATGTGTTCTGTGTTTGATCAGTGAAGTCAAACCGCTGCATTGTTTAAGTCTGATTTGTGGCGCCATGTTCTTCGCGTTTCTGCACTTGATCGGGTTAATGATCATCCACTTGAGGTGAAACTGAAGTACTTTGAATTTTAGTGATTTGTGTCGTTGCCCGTGTTGAACTCCGTGTCTGAACCAGAGTTGTTGTTTGATGCAAAGCTGCTCTTTTCCTTGTTTTCGTGGCATCGCTTTCTTTTTTAAAAATTCGGAAGTTGTGTTTACACGTTTTCGCTTTTTTGTTTTGGAAATCTCTCGAAATCCTACCGACTGCGCCAAATTGTGATCTGAGTTAGATGAGACGTTTGTCATAAATAAAAGTGAGACTCGATTTCGATCGAACAAAAATTTATTTTTGAGACAAAGGAAAATGCGGTACAAAATTGTATTGAGAAAAAATGAAATTAAACACTCGTAATGAGTGAATGAGAGAGTGAGACCCCTTTTATCGGGAGTCGAATAAGCGGGAAAAAACGAGTGCTGTGATTGATGCGGAGTGTCCTCTATGGGTTCAATATAATTTATTTTATTTAAATTGCACTAAATGTTTGTCTCAACTTTTGAATTAATTTAGAATTTTATAGAAAATTATCTCATATTATATTCTATCTCTTTCTTGTTTTTGTTAAATACTAACTTCAGATACAACATTATAATTTTTAAATACAAAATAAAGATATTTACTTGTGGTTTAACACTTAGATTAAATCTTAAGTTGTAATGTATGTTTGCTTTCGTCATATCACTAATAGTGTATTCTCTTTTTTGTATTATAATATGACTGTACATCAAGTAAGACTATAAGTAGAGTGACTCACAATTTCATTCAATACAATGCAATAATCTTAATTACATATTACGTTCGTGTTAATGCTATAATGTTAGTGTATTACAAGTCATACACATGTTCACTTTATACTTACTCTCTTTATGTTAAGTCACGTTTGCAGTGTTTATTATATTAATTCCAGGCTTCTTAAAATACTAAAATCAAATGTTTTCGTATCGTTTTGGCTATCGTTTCATGTTTACTGTCTGCTACTTATGTTCAGCATAGGTATTCACTTACGTGAAAGTGGGAATGCTGCTTCATCGGTTTTAAGAGTTTGTTCGTATTCCTATTCAGTAGTGTCACGCGTTAACGCGTAACACCACTGTTGGTGAACCTACAACTTTCGTCTACTACTAGTGAGATACACAATAAAGTATTTTTTTCCGGAAGAAATTATTTGATATTGAACTTCCTAATAACAATTGACAGGAAAACAAAAAGTAATGATTATGTTATGGATAAAGTATAAAACATACAGAAAAATTACCTCAATTATCAATTTAATAAATCACACATAAATTGAAAGTTGAAATATTTTAAATAACGTAATTTAAATTTACAAAGTTTTACCGTGAACGTTTTTTTTTGTAGACAACAATTGATTATGTGTTGACGCAAAGTCTATGTATTTCTCCAGTCAGACGATTTTGATAGCATACTGTATGTTCAGAATATAATTAAGTATTGTGTTGAATATATATTTTAAATCAATAATTTACAGTACTTGTTATCTTTTGAGACTAATTTTACCATAAAATAAAATATTCATTTCATTCAACATTTATTAGACTTCAAAATATAGTATCCACTGGTATTAAACATTAATGAATTTTAAAGTGTATTATTCGATGCTATCTCTTATATATATTATAATATCGATTTTTATTCATAAAAATCCCAAATTAAAATTTTTTCAAGTTTTAAATTAATAAATATAATTTGATATAAATACCTTTAATATCATTAAATTGTAAAGAATAGATTTTTATTAAATAATATTTTATTTTGTTCTTATCGATACCAGTGCCAACACCCAAGTGAGGCACTGGTATTACAATTTTGTATTATATATTTTGTTAGGATTTCACGCGAGTGCTAACTCTTTCATAATCATATAGTGGGGCACTCGCCTTACCTTGAATTCTAACATTACTTTTTATGATGTTACCATACGCGATGTTTGATGTACTTTGTACGTCTCAGATACATCCCGTATGCCTACAATATCATTAAATACCTCTTTATTTGATTTAAAATAACAGTTAATATTCAGATAAAATCGTTTCTATGGTATTCTTAATATGCTTCACAAAATAAATAGCAAGAACTCTCTTATAAATCTCCGATTACAACAATAGTTTACTTAATCTCGCTTTCATTGTTAACTTTCATATATATTTTTATCTCAAATTTATTTATATCATTTGATAAGTAGTTTATATATATATATTATGAAAAGGTCACAACAGATCATCACATCTGAAAATGATAATGAGTGAAGCTTTTGGTTAATTAACATTAAACTATTTATAGCATTAAAGACACGACATTTGGAGGTTAATATTTCACGAAATTATTGATTAAATTTTAAATATTCTACTTTATGATAACAATTTTGGTCTGAAGAAAAAACTTTAAATAAAACACCCCCTGAAAAGTGGGATATCTTTTTTATAAGATCTAAAGTTAATTTAAAAACTGTTTCTTTATAGTTATCCAAAAGATAACACTAGACTAGGACCCAGACTCGTGACTCGGGTTTTTTAATGTCCAGGTCCGGGACAAGATCTATAATATGCAATATAAAAAATGTTGCATTACTAATTTTAGTTTTTAATTAATGTCTTGTGTTCGTATACAAGTAGTAGGGATGTTCCTAATTGTTTAACCTAGCAAGAGCCTTTAACGTTTAACCTAGGTGACATCATCACCATTGCAACCGTTCCCAAGCAACCATTTCCTAGCAATGGATGCATAGCAACCCGTTGTTATAACCATTGCACTACAATGCAATGTTTTTTCGTATTTTTGTAATATGATTGTATAGCAATCACGTTATTAAGGACGCCGCAACGAACCGCCATCTTGGTAACTATGGACTTTAGCGCTATAAGCGATTTAGCTATGTGCCATATAATAACCAATAAGCTACATTTTTCTCGATAATTCTATTTAGTTTATAGGATCATCCAATCTGAAATCCACCAGTTTTTGTCCTATAGTAAGCTAACAAAATATAAACCACGAAATATAATTTTAAAAAATTTAATACATTTAATTGGCACGATGTATAATTTGCTGTGGGATTGGGGTCTAGGGTTATACGTCTTTTTTGTAGAACGGCCATTCGGAAAACTGTACTATCAGCCCCGATAAAAATCGCACAATCTTGTTGACAGTTAGGGAGAATCAGCTTCTGCCATAACTGTGCTGTACCGTAATATTCGCTGAGAAAGCAAGGTGAAGCCAAAATGTGGGCGGTCCATCACTAGTGTGGATCACTATAACTGTACAAATTAAAGCTGTCCATTCTCCGTGATAGGTGCGCTAAATCGCCGTTAATTACTATGGACGGTCCGCCCACTTTTTCAATTCTCCTTGCCTACTCTTAAAAAAACTCTCCAGCGAGCGAAAAGTACAGCTCAGTTATGGCCGAAGCTGTGTGACCACGGGACAGTGCGCTGGTAAACGGGGCGTGCCACAAATTTTTCCGAATGTCCGTACTCCAAATAAGACGGATAACCCTTAACCACAATCTTGCAGCTAATTTTATATGGTATGAATTGTATGTAATAAATTTATGAAAATTATAATTAGGCGTTTAGTTATTAAACACAATATTTATTAAAATAAAAAGTAATCATTAAATACATAAGAAACAAGTACTTTACTCTTATTAGTTTATAAGTTTTTATACGAGTTAAATGTCAAAATTGAATTTGTGAATGAAATATTGGTTTCATATCCATCGTTGCCTTAAAAAATTATAAAGAATAATAAAAAGACAATTTCAATATATTTATTATATTCTAATCATCATTGTATATATTGTTGAACATATATCATTAAATTTTATTCTTAACTATAAAAATATCCCAACAATTATTTTTCACTTATATTAGTTTTTTATTAATTCAAAAGTAATTAAAATTTTAATTAACCATAAGACTGTTACAAAAAAAGATCAACGAAAACAAATGGCAAACGAAAACAAAAGAGAAAGTGATTCATCAAATATAAATATATTTTCAAATGTTTGCGATGATGTTTGTGAACAGATCTTTGGATATTTGCCATTAAAGGATAAAATCAAATTAGAAGGTGTGTC
>JAQGAW010003576.1:0-12283 GCA_034698025.1 Phthiracarus crinitus | reverse complement strand
TGATTGCATGTCTTCACCGCTTCGTCGTATGTTTGTGTCGTTTCGAATACTTTGAAACACGTCTCATCTTTATATGTTTCCCAATCATCACATATTGTGTCCGTAACTATATTCTCAACTGAAATATATTGATAATATTTTATTGATTTAAGTTTTAATATCCAAAGTTTAATTTACCGTAAAATATTAATAATATGAAAATATGTGATTTAATATTTATTGAAATCATTGTTAAACTAATAATTTATTATATGGCACATTGAATTCGCTTTGTTTAAAGGGTTCTCTTTTATAATATTTATTAAAACAGGATTTCACAATCTTTATTATTCATTTGATAAGACTTATAAAGCATAAGGTTTGATATCATTAAATTTTATTTTGTTTTGTTTCACTTGTTTTCGTTGAATATGCAATACTCTACTTTGAACATCCTTTCGATAATCATTATTCGATATAAACCACTACAAACTTAATCTTTTTCAGTATTTTTTCAGTAATTATGAAATTATAGACTTTTACCTCAACAAATAAAAATAATTATTAATATTAGATTACTATATCCTTTAATAGGATAAAACAATATAAATTAAATTCCTACGTCTGTTTAAGAAATAATTGTTAGCGCATCAAAATAATAGTATTTATTTCATATCAAATTTACGCTATAAATTGCTGCAAAATCGCCATAAAATAGTATAATTTTTAATAAATTAATTGTTTCACTCCTATGCGAGTCTATTAATTTTAAAACGAGTTTTACTTATTATTTTCAAATATGAGCACACTTTCTCCGTAAAAAATTAAATGACTTAATAACTAAACAAATATTATGTTGAACTATCAATATTTGCAATGAAAAATTAATGATATAAAATTTTAACAAAAACAATGTTAAATACAAAACAGAAATAATGCAAAATTGCTTATTAACTTTACATAATGATTAAGGTTTAACGTAATAAATCACTAATTTAATAGACTATACAGCAAATAACTATTATGTTTCCAATGTTAACATATAACTTTCCGAAAGCCTGCTTTGCGCGCAAAAGTTAACGAAAATTTTTCCGATCTTAACATTTAATTTTCCGAAACATGTTTGTACACTCAAAATGTTTGTTTCAATGCAAAATCTAACTAAATAATGTGCATGATTGCGCCTTGAAGTTTCGTTTTGTAGTCCAGCAATAGGGGATAAAACTAGTTTTGGAAAATTAAATGTTAAGATCGGGAAAATATTCGTTAACTTTTGCGCGCAAAGCAGGCTTTCGGAAAGTTATATGTTAATATCGGAAACATAATAGTTATTTGCTGTATTGTTTTAAAGTTATTGAATTATCCCGTTTTGAAACTCACTTTTTAGCATGTATAATAAGCCATATAATATACATATAATTAGTTACGAGAGATGAAGCTGATTAATCTGAGATAACTGCCGTTTCAGCTGATATTCAGCTCTTGTTTTAGAGCAGCAAAATTTAGCGTTACTTACAAAGGTTCAGCTCAGGCTCAGATTGTGTTTTATTAAATGTATTTTTCAATTTCCTGTTGAATTATGCATATAAATATGATTTAAATTTCAAAAAACAATTGAATAAATAAATAAGACATATAATAATGAGTTATTATAATACAAAGTAGAAAATTTAGTTTTAAAAATTAAAGTTAGCAAAATTAAAATTCTTCATACAAAATATATATAACTTTCTGTTTCAAACATCACTATAGAACAAAGGCTTATAATATAACTAACATGTGTGTAATATTATATCCTGTGCATCCATCTTAATCTTCTTTCAAAGAAAAGTTTACTTTATTAGACCAAATCTTATCATAATTAACGCCTAAAAGTAATAATCGAAAATGATCCGAACGTAATTTAATGATTAATTCTAACGCATAAGAATACGGCAGCAGTCAATGATTTGGAGCGCATCTGCAAATTTGTTGTACTTATACTGAAATATACTACAAATGTTGAGTTGCGCACAAACTTGCGCACAGTTGCGTACACAATTGGGCTCATTGCTATTAATACTAAATATACTACGTTCTACATGTACCTTTTCCAGACATTCTGTCGCAAAATCATGCACTGCTGCCGTATGCTCATAAGCTCAGATTAGCTCAGATCAGCTTCGACATAGTCCAGATCAGTTCATACTAAAAGGAGCTGAAAACTAAATTAGCTCAGCTAATGATCAGGTTTTAGAGCTGATTCTCATCACTATTTAATATTAAATTATTTTAAGCGAAATTTTTAGAAAACTACTAGACATAAGATTTTTCAAATTGATGAGATTTTATTAATTTTTATTAACATTTTATAGATTAACGGAAATAAAAATGGAATGAAATATTGAAGCATAATATTTAATAGTTAAATATTAGCCGTTTAACTAGAATAAGTAGTTGAAATTAAATTCTTTAAACATTCTGTATTTAGACTAAAATCCGGAAACAATATTATTAAAAATTTTAGATCTAACGTTTTTATGTTAATTGAGAAAATATTGCCGGAAACAGGGATTGAAACAATATTATTATAAAATTTAAAGCTGAGCTAAAAGAGTTTTCAATATATCAGTGCAATATTCCATTTTTCCTTGTAATTTAACCATAATAAGTGACGCAACATTAATCTTTCATCGAAAAATATCTGTTTGATTCCGGTGTACGTATAAATAAAAGCAGAAATGCTTTGTTTATAAATAATTGTCCAAAAATTCGAAGTCCTTTCTCAATACATGGCTTCTTCATGGGATCGATTTGCATCTCACGCAATACTGGGTGATCTTCCGAATTAAGAAACAACACTTTTATTGTGTACATTCGGTAATCAAGGAATGGAATGCTGCCAACTGTTAGATCACTGGTCATATCAGTCATTTCTGTATGCAATTCAGAGAACGCCACTTTGCATTCACTCGCGACACGTAATTCTAAAATATTTTTCATCTGTTCTTGCATTGTATTCAATACTCGCCTGTTTCGGTTTACTTACGCCGATATGCTATCAAAATGCAAACCAAACCTAAAAACAATACACATATTCCTATAATCACTACAATGAGTATGTGTTGTTGGAAACTGTTCTCTGAACTTAAAATTTTCCAATCGTAAAATTAAGTTTACTGTCAACTCTGACATTAACTTCTGGAATATTGCACTATTGTCCAAACTTCAAGACGCTATCGCTCGCTCTTTTTTTCTCTGATCTGAAGAGCTATGAGCGTCTTGTGGCTGTTTTATTGGCGGTCGACACGTGAGCTGTAATCGCGAAAGAGATGTCACGTTACATGTACTCATTCCGATCAAACCGTCACATCTGACTTGTGAAGCACTGTCCAGATTTTTTCCATTAATTGTCAAATACTCGCTTCTGTAAAACTTAATGCCATTTTCTTCTGTAAATGGTGTATACTCTGGATTTCTATACATCGAATTTTTTATCTTTTCTGGTACTTAAGTTCATAACGGATCAAACATACATATACATAACACCAAATTTTTGTTCGGTGTCGCGGACTTCGTTGCCGCACATTTTCCTGTCGCGGACGCCATTATAATCGCAACTCAATATTTTATTTAAAGACTATACCCTACCATTGCCAACACCCAAGTGAGGCACTGGTGCGAACAAATTACATATTTCACATTCACTATCATAATCATATTCATTTTATACACAAATAGGGGATGTGGACTTTAACCCATAAACATCCCGTAAGACTACAAATCAACTGTATATTTTAACTGTATATAATAATGCAAATATATGTAAATAATTGATGATTGTGGATCTAGTCAATCAAAAAAGCCAAACTAAACCAAACAGCACCTGACGCATACCGGCTCACTTGTATGCCGTCGTCTGTGGCTTAACGCTTTGGTGTCAACAGATAATCTTATCCGATAAATTTGTCTAGTATTATATTTATCTCCAGTTTTAGTTTTTCCATTTGTCTTGTAGTTTTTATCTCATAGATTACTAATATTCCATCAGCTATAACTATAATATATCGACGATATCTCAAAAAAAGTCACCATTTAGTTTTAATCTTTCACTTGATATTTTCTAAATTTCACACTGCTTTTTGGGAAAATCACATGGAAAATTTTTAAAAAATGTTTTTAATGAAAAAAACAAAATAATTTTTACAACTATAAGTAAAACCAAAATTTCAATTATGAATACTTCAATTATTGCACAAGATTATGATATTTAACCCTTCGCATAGATATACTTTTAGATTATCTTACATACATTCAGTCCTAAAATTTAATAAGTTAAGCTAATTCTACAATTAAATTGAAATTTAATACCGAATAGTTAGCTAAAAATAATAAACAAGTCATGTTAACATTACATAGCTTTTGCGATATTTTTATTTAAGTAATTAGTTATGTGAAGTTTAGTTGTGTCTTATTTTGTCTTGAATTTTATTAATTTTTAATTTTTTTAAAATGAATTATATCAGCATAATGAAGACTATTAGTGTATAGTCGAAGCGTTGCGCAATATAAAATTTAAAAAGTGATACTGTCGAGTAAAATTAAATTTTAAAATAATAGATAAAATTGAATTTATGTTAATATTATATTATGGCAAAAATTTATTCTTCTTTACTCTTTCATTATTTCGTGGTTTTAGTGTAAGAGTGAGATAGAGATAGTGATAATTACATAATACTTATAAACTGGTTAATTAGAGAAACCCGCGACCCACATCTAATACTTACGCCGTAGCGTAGCACTCATTGAAGTGAAATGAAATAAGTAATAATTTACATTTTTACGATAGATAGCGCGTGTACTGTATGCTATTTTAGAGCATTATTTTATGTACTGTACGTGTACTTATGTGACGTTTTTTTGTCAAGCGTTAACTAAAATGTAAAAAAAGATCACAGACGGAGATTTTGTATAATTTAATATAGTATGTTATGAATTCCTAATTTATTTAAATGGGTCTTATTATTCATGAGAAAATAAGACAATGTTAATAAACAAATCTTATAAATCCTTACTCTATAATAGTTATTTTGTAGACATTTCCACTAATTTCATGAAAAACAATGCAATAACCGATAAAATCAGTAAAATAAATAACAAAAATTGAATAAATTGAATTTAAGTATAAAATTAATATTATGTTTGAATACTTCATAAAAGGGAAAATAATTAATAATGAATAGTTTCCAGCAGTAAAATCCAACTCTTTTTGACTCAATCTTTCCATAAATACTGATAAATATTATTTTAAATAAACTGACAAAATTATATTAATTATTTGTATTTATTATGTTAATTATTTGTTTAGTATTACTGACATTTAATTTAATAACCAATGAATAATATTTACTAGTTTTGTGAGCCAATGATGAATCAGTATTCATGAAACCAATTAGTATTAAACTTTCCAATACTGTTGCGTATATAAATATGAAACGAACAGACTATGTCATGTCACCGAACAATACGTTATACATCATCAGACAGATTATAGTCGAGACTAACAAATAGAGCCAAAACGCAAACTTTTCCCAATAATTGTCATTATAATTCTTGATTTCATTATAAAGTTTTGCAGTGATTTAATAAGAGATAGAATGCTTTTATTGTTTAAAACCGAGTGTTTATTATTATTATCGTTATTGCAATTATTTTCAACGATTTTTAATTTTAAATAAAAGCAAATCAAATAAAAATAAGTGATTTGCCAAACAGTAAAATTTAAATAACAACTCACACTATAAGTATACCCTTATATTATACTTCATGGAAGTGAATAAAAAAATATTTGTCCAAAAGAACAATTCATTGCAAAGGGAACCACATTTATAATAAGAATTAAACTTGGAATTAAATTATTTGTATTGAATCCAAAAAATTTGAATAAAAATTGTGATTTATTGATAAGTTTTTGAATATTTTCCTGATTTTTGAAACCAATAGATTTTGGTGAAACAAATCCAGCCATCATTTCGTAAATGTTTGTAATTCCAGTTATGAATCAACTGATTTATAATTGATACAAATAAAGTTAATATTACAGTCGCGTTACAATGATAGTAAATATTTAAAAAGTATGAGAAGTCTCCGATTTTGATAAAAAAATCTTTGTTCTCAGTTTTAGTTAATACAGAGATGAATAATCGAATATATATTATTAATATACATATTAGTGTTAGAATAGGATTAAAATATAATCGACTTCTTTTAGCATTTCCAATCATAAACTGCCACAATCCTATCTCTTAGAAGTGATTGCCAGCATTTTCTATGATCATATGTGGCGGCAATGCTTTATTGGAAACAAATTCTTTCATAATTTTATTAAAATGATTATATAATAAATTTATTCCAATTATTTAACAGAAAATATTAAAAAATTCTAGGTTTAATGTTTAATTTATAATAAATATTTAATTGTTTAAAGTTTAATTTGAAAATTATAATTTTTGGCCTGTACTTTTTAATATTTATAATTTAATTTATAATATGATTATATTTATTTATATATTACCATAAATAGAATGGTAACCGCATTTATACACTTCAAATGTCACTGTTTTACACGAAATTCGTTTGCCTTATATTGGTTTTAAAATTTTATTAATTTAAGATTAAGTACAAAAATAAATTAAATTAAAAAATTAATAGTAAAATAAAGTAATTAAAAATTTTCGAAAAACATTTTCCTTTGAAATACCATTAAAAATTAAGATATTTTACCAAAAAAATATTTATATGTCTAATCATTAAAAATTAATCCATTTCTAAGAACCAATAAATTTAATAAAGTTTTTTCAATTTTTATAAAAAGTTATGTAATCGACAATATAAAGTGTTTGAATTCACTTTAACCTTTAAAATATTTTTAATAATTTAATATTTAATATAAATTATTTAAATATAAGAATATAAAATTTGAATGATATCGCTTTGAATAAACTATACATGTAATTGAAAGCATGAAAGTGTTTTCCAAAATATTCGTTGTACTTATAATCGAATAACAATAAATTAGAAAAATATTTTAAATTGAAAAAGAAAGAAAATGAATGAATAAATGAGCACATTTTGTATATACTATAATAAATTTCATTAGTCTGTTATGTTTGTTTACATTTCAGTTAAAGCTTGAAAAAATCACGTGTAAAGTTTACCAGGGTGTCCCATGGTGGGATGGTCTAGGGGTGGTCTCCTTTCGGATTTTTTAAAATTCCTGGGGGGAGGGGGGTAAACTCATCGGATTTAAACGACAATTTTTTCACTTTTGACTAAAAACGTATCAAAAGTACCAATTTTTTCTTTCCTTGAACTTCCAAAATTTTGGGGTAGGGGGTGTACCCACCCCAGACCCCCCTCTTGGGACACCCTGGTGTAAAGTATTAAATGATTTTACCCATACTTTAATTGTAAGCGATATTATATGATTGCGGTATTATATTGTTTCAATTTAAAGCTTAAAATGTTAAGGCAGTCTCCTTTCATATTATAACATTAGTTTTTGTTAAATGTATCTAATTTTAAACTCTTTCAAATACTCAAAGAGTTAATGTTGACTGCATTCATAACGATTATTATAAATTGTAATTTACAGTTGATATTAATATAGAGGATAGCAATTACAGTTGGGAAGAGGGTCGGGCACTGACTGTGGGGCACGAGCAGGAGCTCAAGCAGGAGCGCAAGCGGTGAGGGTAAAGGCAATTAGAAAGCGCAGGTCTCTAGTAAGAGTTAATTATATTACTAGTCAACTATATGTATATGTATTTTATTTTTAAGCATAAACCATGGTTTTCCAATGTGGGTCTAGCCCCTGTATACTCCTCACCTAAAATTGAAAAATTCGATCTCCCATACCCAAAATTTTAAGATTTTCTAAATAGATACGATAATTAATCATAACCTTTTTCGCGCAAAATGTTAATAAAATTTTCTAGTAAATTAGCTGCTATACTTTAAAAATAGTTAGTCTGTTACGAAATCATGTGGTTAAACGCTTTTGTTGCACGTAATGAAAATGTTAAAATTAATAAAATTATTAATTGTTAAACCTGTTGACTTCTATGTGAACTTTATTTTGGATATAAAACTAATCATTTATTTGTTATCGATATCGAGCTCATACATTTTTTATTTGTTAATATATAAAGTCATCGAACGAGTAACTATATTATTATAGAAATACTTTTACATTTTGTTTTACTGAAATTTCGTGTTATTATTTATGGTGCAGTTGTGCGCCAATTGCTATAACCAGTGAAGCACAACGCTCGAACGGATGAGCGCGAGCGAGCGTACTGAGCATAAGCTACAAAAAGTAATTTTGAAAAATTAGGATTATTGCAATTAAAAATTTCATTTATGCCAGAATATATTTTAGCACAAACAAAATTAAATTTAAAAGTTATAAAAATATTTGTAAATGTTTATTTTTATTTATACGTGGAAATTATTTAGGCTTAAAATTTTTATGTTAAGATTATTTAAATTTACGTTTGGTTTACTCTCAGCGCTCGTGCACATAAAGAGAGTGCGAGCGTTTTCATTTTACCCAAGCGTGATCGCGAGCTGTTAGCGTCAGTTTTTCTGCCGATCGTTAGTGTGTGCATCAAAGGCTATTAGGTGTTATAAGCGACTTTATGCGTAGTTATTTTTAGTGTAAATCACACTTAACATAATATAAGTAAAGTAAGTTCTGCTAAAATAAGGAAATGTAAGACTATTTGTGTATTGGTTTTCAGTACGTAACCATTAAAGGCACACTAATTTCATGCATTTTTGCAACAGTTAGTGTAAATTTTATTGTGGTAAAGGAAAAGTGGGGCGGGCTCGGGAAATGAATATGGGCTCGGGAAATAAGGTATTTGGATGTGGGTCTCTAGTGATAGAATGAGTTACGTGAAATCTTTTTATTAATCCAATTTGTTAAGAAATGCCAACAAATGTTAACCATAATAACAGTTATTAGAAATTTGTGTAACCACTATTTAATTATCGCTAAAAGCTCTAATATGCTGAGCATGAGCTTATTTTTTTAAGCTCAACTTACCTTGAGCTTGTAGATTGAGATTCAAGTTCCTTGGCATCAATAAATGGAGCTTTAAGCTTTTAAGCTCGTCTTGAGCTTTTAGCTATCGTTACCACTATTAGAAAATAAGTGCGATGAATGTGTTTAATGCAATTTATTTAATATAAAACCAAGTAAATAAAATTAAAAATATTAACTATAAGGTAAATAACATTACTATTAACACTAAATAACAATTTTTGAATAAATTATTTTTGCTAAAAACAGTTCAAAATAAGATAAGCTTATAAGCGATTTCATTATCGTTTATAACCTATAATTTAATTACTATACTACTATTTAATGATGAATAATGATGAACATTGATCATCAAAATGGTTAAAATGCAGATAGACTTTATTCGAAATTAATCTTCATGTTTATTTAATGGGTATGAAAGTTATTTGAGGCGCAAATAAATTGATAATATTTTTCCATTTCAAATATAAGTAAAAACTAAACTTACTGTAAGATATGAAACACATTTAATAAAAAATTTAATTAGTTATCAATTTTCCAAATAAGTATTCAATCTTTTAGTTTTACATTTTATAACAACAGTCAAAAATTTATAACAAACGATACTTAAGGTTTTTCTCTCATTGTTTTCTCCCTATCGCTACATAATATTCAAAATTAATTAAAAGCTCATATTGTGATAAATCATTAACGCCTAGAATTGCTCGTAATTTATTTTCAGTATTCTTAGTAATCTCTTCGCACTCATTTTTGTTGTTTTTCAGTAGTTTTTGATACATAGAAGACGATTAATACTATCAAACGTTAACTGTGCTGAACCTAGAGTTGATGTTATAAAGTTATCTCTATAAACATAATCGTAATTATCAGGAAAACTGATACTTCGATAATCCTTTTCGCACAAATCACGAACATTCGGATCTAAATATTGCTTTAATTTCTGATCACAAAACATGTCATTTATTAATTATTAGTAATTTTATCGTCATTTTAATTTTTTGGGTCAATCGGTTTAAACAGCTTATAGCATATTAGAGCCACCATTCCTTTCGGCGCAAGAACTCGATCCACTTCGACGAAGAATCTCTGTAAATCAAACCAATGCGCAGAAACAGCTGTTATTAACTGCACTGGACTTATTTCTATTGATTCCAGATTTTCAGCCGCAGATATCTAACAAAAATATTTATTTTTTAGGCTATTTTATATTTTGGTTAAAACTTGTATTGTTTACTTCATATTTACTATTCTGGAATACGTTTAATCTTTTCGCTTCTTCTATCTGCGTAACACTTATATCAAAACCGTACACATTTTTAAAATATTGCGCTAAACTATTAGTACACTGACCATTACCACAACCGACATCCACAGCAACTTTCCAGTTTATTGGCTCTATTTTGTCTTTTAAATAATTAAGCATATAATAAATGACTTGTTTTGGAACTTTAGGTCTTGTAATGCTATATATTTTAACGTGATTCGCGTCTTCATACTTGTTTTGTGCCATTTTTAATATAAACAAATAGTTGATTATTTTTACGTTTATCATAAAATTCATACACCTTTTTAAATAATTGCTTATAATTAGTAGTGTATTTGCCTTAATTAAATAATTTTGAATGTTTTTGGTTGTCTATTTAAATAAGGATACAAAACATTAAAAATCATAGAATTTGTTGCGTAATTTGCAATTATTTTATTCAGTTAAGGACTTAATCTAATCTCGTTTTACTAAAACTATGCCTTAAAAAACAATGTTTAAAATACAATAAAATGTATGGAATTTGTTAGGAATTAACCTTCATGTTATAAAACTAGGTTTGAAAGTTATTTGAGTCAAAAAATAAACAAATAACTTTTGTAAGCCTTGAAACACATATCAAAAAATGTTTATGTATGTGTGTTGTTTCAAACCTTGCACTTATTAAATAATTTCACAAATAATTTCTTTTTACTTTTTAGATTTAGTTTTAGTAAATTAGCCTATAAATCATTAATAATCTTTAACATAACTAAAGCTTTGAATTCGTTAACAAAATAGTGCAAAATTGTTTATTATTCGTTAAAAATTGAAAAATCGTTTTAAATAATCAGTGATATTTATATTATCTGACTGCAAAATTCAGATATATCCATTTGGGATTGTCCGTCTGTCTGTCCGTGTGAGCACTTTTTATTTTTATTAAGGAATTATACCAATTTTTTTTATCTATTAAGGGATTTAATAAATAACTAAAACCGATAAAAATTCATTGTTTAAAAAAACTTGGTAAAAATGGAAAAATTCATTGTTGAAATGTAAAATATTCTGAAAAATATTTTTAAATATTGTATAAAATTAAAAATATTGTGGCGTTTTTCGCTATTTGATGAAGATATATCTGGAAAAATGTCAAAAAATAGAATTAAAACCAATTAAACTGCACTCCTATAACGATAAAGTGTTAGGGATTCGTATTTCTGCTTGAAAACCAGTTATTACAACTTTATACTAAACTTTATTTATGTATAAATTTATACGAACAAAATCACTAAAATTAATGATGTTTTTACATCGTGTAAAATTAAAACAAAACTTAAAAATAGTGTATATTTTATTTTAAATGAACAAAATTGTTTAAAAATATTTTATAAATTTTTTGAATTATGAGTTCAAAGCGAAGATTTTTTAAATTATTAAAAACTGTTTCTCATCTCATTTTAATTATGCGCTTTAAAGTTTGTGATTTTTATAGCATACTTTGCATACAGGTTGTCAATAACCCTTTATCATTAAATGAGTGCAGTAAACTGCGGATTATTCTGTTATATCGTAGCATATTTCGCTTTAATAAAATTAAAATGTATAAGAATGGAATAATCCACATTTCTGAGTGGAATATGACGATTTCTATAAGCAACGATATCACTTACAAAATAACGAAAATGTTTTTATATAAATTTCAAATATAGAAAACATAACAAAAATAATGGGAGTGAGTCAAACTGAAAAGTCAATTATTATGACCGAATCGATCTTGTATTTTAATTACAGATAGGATTTTAGAACATTTTACTAATAATTATCAATAAATAATAATCTATAAGGTTATTTTGTAGAGATTTCCACTAATTTTAAGAATAATATTGTATAAGTGATAAAATCCATAAAATAAATTAACTGATGTGTGCCTATACGTCAATCGTACTATTATTAAGACGATTACTAATATTTTA
>JAQGAW010003575.1:0-12283 GCA_034698025.1 Phthiracarus crinitus | reverse complement strand
AAGATGAATTATTTCTTATTTATATTTAATAAAACAGTCTGTTTAATCGGACGGAAAATCTTTAATATACAGTATTAATAAATTTTTATTTTATTGTTTATTCAAAAGATGGCATAAATGTATGTGAAGTTAATATGTGTTGTTATAGTGATATGTAAACACAATATGGATGTTAATGTGTATACGTGTTCATTGTGTGATATGTTGTCGCAGTGTTTAATAAATACTGTTTATGTGTGTCAGTTATTCATTATTTATAATAATTAGACAATTATATTTAAACAATTAAACATTAAATTAAATATGAGTGAAGTATTAAAGTATAGCAGAGATAGTTTTGATAGATTTGGTGATGATTTGTGTGAATTAATATTACATTATTTACCGATTAGTGATTGTTTTCGTTTGCAATGCGTTAACAAACAATGCAATACTAATATATTTAATAAACAATATTATCTCTCCATATCTGATGGCAAATGTTTTTCGCATAACATTAAGGAAGATTATCCAACATTATTTGTTATTGATTTAATAGTAGACAATCAATTGAATATGAATGCATTAAAATATGTGATGAATAAGTGTTTAAATATTAATCATTTATATTTGGATTTCAATTATATTAACGATGAAATAATTGGTTTAATAAGTAATTCATACAAACAAATAACTCACTTAGTTATTACTAATTATTCAAAGGTATCACTCAATTGTTGGAAACACTTTGTTGAACAATGTTTAATAGACTTGGAATCGATTCTTATTTGCACAAAACAAGATGAATATATTGTATCGACAATAATACAATTATGTCCTAAACTTAAAGCAATAGAATCTGATGTGAATATTGAAGATAACTTTTATCGATGTTTTGTGGAAAATTCAGTTATTGGCAGTAATATTGATAATATAAGATATTATTGTTTAAAAGATAACCGATTTATTAAATTCTCCGATCATTTTAAATATCAATTAAAGTCATTTGATGTTTGGATTGAATCAACTTTAGAATTTGGTTTAATCAAACATTTGGTAACATTTGAAAATCTTGAATATCTTTCGTGTTATCTCTTAAATGTCAATAAGACTTCTGCTCATCAGTTAATAAAACTGATTGGTTTGAAATGTTTACGTTTAAACGTATTAAAGATTACAGATCATAATTTATCGATAAGTGACGCATTTATTAATGGCTTTAAATCAATTCAAAAATTAGATCTAACCGTAATGAATGGTTTTTATAATTTTAAATTTTTGAAAAATAGCGTTCTTTTAACTCATTTGGCAATTAATTATTTTTCTTTTGGAAATGGAAAAGAATTCGAAAATATTCACTTATATTTACCACAATTAAAATCTATTCTGATAAATATCGATGGATATGGATATGGAACAAAACCTGGAGATAATATTTTAAGTCATTTAAAAAAGTTGAAGAATTTATATGATTTGAAAATTGGTTGTAAGAATTTAATAGATAGGAAAACTGGAATCACAACCGATAATGTCATATCATTTATTGATAATTGTTTAAGTATTAGAAGAATCACTATTTATTCAAATGAAGACAATATTAATAAAACTATAATTGAAGATTATATTCAAAATAATAATAGAAAAATATTTTTCAAGATTTTGTTGCCAAAAATGATTTCAAATTTATTCCAATAATGGTTTCAATATTACGAAGAACAATAACTAAACTACAAATTGTATTATTAATGAATACTTTATTATAAATATTTAATCATTATTTTGCTGCGAAATCAGTTATTGGTACTAATATTTGATAGCATCGGTTATTATTAGATAAAATAGGAACGATTTATAATATTTGCTCATCATTTTAAATATCAGTTTAAGTCATTGGATGTTAAGATAGATTTAAAGATTCATTACGTGACAGTATTTTATATAGTATTCGATATTTGGCAAAATTTGTAAATATAACATATTGACATTTTCCTTATTTTTGCGAATACATTGACAACAACTGATTGGATTGAAATATTTGCGTTTGAATACTATTAAAGAATAAGAATTTTTGTTACCATTTGAATGAATAAATTAATAATGGTTTCATTTGATTCAAAAATTAATTATCACTTATTGACAAGATTTTAATAATTTATCGAATTTTTTTAATAATTGCGTTCATTTAATTCATTTGGAAATCGAAGGAAATTATTATGGAAGAAATGGAAATGAATTCGAAAATATTCACTTCTTTTAAGCACAAATAAGGTCTATTAATGTCTATATTATTCCCACGAATGAAACACAGATTATATTCAATATTATGATTCATTTCAAAAAGTTTTAGTATTTATTCGATTTGAAAATTCATTGTCCTATTGTTTTGTGAATCAATCGTGACGATTGTAGTAATAATTGAAATCCGAATTAATTATAAATTAATATTAAAACGATTGAAGTTCTCATTAATCGTAATCAACAAAAATTTATTTAAAATTATTGTAATCTTACGACAATTTATGTAAAAAATCTGTAATTTTATAAGTATTTGTAATCATATAAAATTATATAACCTTAAAATATTAACATAATAATTAATATTTATGAATATTAAATTTTCAAAAATATGTTTTACTTAATTTTAATGTTGAATTAATTTTTAATTACACTTAAAATACTTTACAAGCTTAAAATAAGCTAAAACAGACTTTAAAAAAGCAATTATAGGCATTTTCTGCTGATCTGATTATTTTTTAAAATAAAATATTAAATAGCATCAAAAGGAAAATAAGATATAAGTACTATAAATACTAAAAATATTTCTTCAATTGTAATAAACGATATAAATACTTATCTCCTTTAAAGCTGACAACAAGATTGACTACTGTTTCATTTACTGTTCTTATGTCACTCCAGCTATAGAGACCAGAGTCTTTGCCTGGAAGTACGAGTCTGAGTACGGGTCCCACAAATCTATAAAAGTGATAGTCCAAAATAAAATATATGGATTCCTGTTCCTAGTCTTTGACCCAAAAGATACGGACCTGGACATCTATATCGCTATTTCTTGTTTTTATATTATATAAATATAAGATACAAAATTGATTAAAAGTTTGTATTAGAAAAATAAAAATAATTTACATAAAAAATTATTTACACAAAATATTTATTTAAATTTATTATTAAAATTAGAAAACAAATTAAATTAAAGATTAACTTTTATAAATAATAATTTTTTAATTTGAATTAACAAACCTTTAAAAAATAATTTCTTTAAAATTCCGTAATTAACGAATGACTCATATTATTAAAATCATAGGTTAACTTCCAATTACTTATGGATTTAAAAATTCCTGATTCATTAATTTCACAGTTTTAAATGTTCACAAATTATGATTATTATTTTTTATTCAATATTTTAAATTTTTATAACTTAAACAATATATCAAAATCATAATATTAAAATTATGAAATTAAATTGCATCATACAATCAGAGCAAACATAACAATATATTCCCTTTATAACTATATATGGTTCCTTTTATAGGCTCCTTCCATTGGGCCCCACCCATATATCTACACCTATATCAATGAATTCAACATGAAAATAAGGGATAAAATGAGGTTTTTTGGGGTGGGACCTCCTTTAGGGGGTTGTTTGAACAAATATTAAAATTTTAACAGTTTGCACATAGCGTTGCACTCAAATTAAAAAGTGTAATTAAAATGAGGTGTCTGACGATGGGGTTGCCACCCCTAAGGGGTCTTATAAAGCAGATAGGTAGGATTTTTTATTGAGGAGTTGGGTTGGGATTCGTTTAGTAGTGTTTGCCTTGCATTATTAGAAGGGATTTATTGCTAAAAAAGTGAAAAAAAATTTAATATTTTCTTATAGCTGGAACTATTTCTAGAAAATTATAAAACTTATTTTCGGACTTTTATTTTACTCGCTAAAAATATGTTAAGAAAATGTCAACATTAATGATATATTAATCTTTAGTGATGACAACAATTTGTTTGGGCCGCACTTTGTTTTGAAGATCGACACTAATCACGAGTGCAGTTATGAATCAGTACACTTCGTATGATTTCCCATTTACAGAGTACACTGTTTTTATATACAGTATATATCAACACTGACTGTGTGCGATGTACTATAGACTCGACTCTAAAAACATCAAAACAGACGAATCAAATTATGATGAACACTAGAGTAGTAAATCGTTAAATTTTTCAGGCGTTAAAAAGATTTTAGAATTCTCTAACAAAAAACAAACTTTTAATTTAATAAACAGAATAGATTGTGCCAATTATTGTTGTTTTATTTTATTTCAGAGAACTAATTTTTTTTCCAATAACATAAACTTTACTTTTCGTACAAATTTGATTAAGCACTTCATTATATATGAGATAAAAATATCGATAATACGGTCACTGAATTCTGTTTAAATCATTCCTCAAAATCTTTTATCTGAATGTTTGTATATTACGGTAAGATTTAATTATTGTATAATTCAGTAAATAACACATAATCATAATGATTAGAATTTGTATTAATCGAAATCAAATAATGGGAATTAAAAATTATTTATTAAAGATATACCGCACGAATTGTTTACTACAAAACAGATTTACAAGTTTAGAACATATTTATTCATTAGGATTATGTACGGCACCCATAAATAAAATTAATTGTTTATTAGGTTCGTATTTACTGACCAATAGGAATATAAATGGATGATTAGCTTTAAATTCTTTTGCAAAACCCACAGATAGAGTCATTAACATGACATAAGTGGCATCAGCAGCTTCTGTTCTATATTCCTCAACTTCGAGTAAAGCTTTTTTATAACATTTCCGACAAACAGTTTCAATGAATGATTAGTTATACCCGAAAAGTTAGCATGTTTTCTACTGAATACGCCTTTAACTCCCATTTTGATAAAGTGGGCACTAATTGATGATTCGATTGCACTTTAAATCTTGGCAATGAAAGCTCAGATTCAGATTTTTACCATAACATTCAAAAAAAATTCTATAAAAAAATAAAACTAATTTTTAAAAAATTTTATTTAACGAGTTTAAACGAATTTTGTTTTATAATTTATTGACAATTATAATCAAATAATAAAGCGAAATAAAAAGGGACACTAATTATGATTAAAAAATTTATTTTGTTTAATACTATTATTTTTATATTATATTTTTTTATTAAAAAATATAATATAAAAATGAAATACAAAAATTAATAATAATATAATATTAGTTTATAAAAATCAGGGTTAAATAACTATTGATAAAAGTCTGTTTATAAAATTATTAAACTTTATCTGATTATTTTTCATAAAATGTGATTAATATTGTTGTGATACATATTTAACGCTGTGACACATATCATTTATGATTATATCGTTCTCTGTCATACATATATTTACTCAAATTTTCTATTATGCATATTTGTTATTTACTCAATTACGAAATATTACTGTTTTATTATAATTGCCTATTAAAATTATACGACAATCGCTTCACTTTCATATTAACGCACAACTCATAAACACGCATACTCTAGAAATATTAATTATTATTAAAGTGTGATATTAAAACCTTTATTAGTTAATGCATTCCGTGATTTTTAATGGTAAATCTTATCGTTTTGTAAAGAATATTTGGTATTCGCATTTTTTTAAAAATTTAGAACCATAAAAACTTGATAATATAAAGTAAGATTATTTAAAATAAAATTTTTAAAGTTTTTTTTAATTTTAGTAAATTAATTTTTTAAATAGATTCAAATTCACTTTTAGTGAAGTCTTTAAAATAATTTAAAAACATGATTTTTATTATTTATATTTAATGTATAAAATTACAATTTATAATCAATAAGAAGTATTTTTAAACTGTATTTATAAATTTGCATATATACTAAATTTAAATTATTTTAGGAAAATATTTTATATTAAATTATAAATATATTTTATCATTTTATGAGGATGGAAGATGCATTGTTAATTTCAATTATGGAACAAATTGATGAAATTGGAAAAATGGAAATATTAATCTCAAATGATAATGAGAAAATAAATTTGTTGTGCAAAATAATCAATCTAAAGTTAACTATTTATAAATTATTGAAAAAATAAAAATTATTTTAAGCAATAACACGATTAAACAATTAAGATGTTAATTTTTTAATAAATATTATTTAAATTCGACTTTGTTTTTTTAGTATTATAAATATAGATGTGATCTTTAAAAGTTGATTCTCAGTCATATTATAATTTTGATATTCGAAATTAAATTGAAATGATCTGCTTCAAAATCTGTTATATTAAAATTATATTAAAATATAAAAATATAAAAAGTTATATTAAAATTAAAATTATTAAATAAATTAGTTATCACTGAAAAATTAAATTATAATCCAATAATTGTTTAAATTTTGTTAAATTTAAAAATTTAAATTTTTATGGATTCTATGAGAAGTTATTTAAATAATATATTCATATCAATTATTTAAAATTGAATCAAACAAAATTACAAGTTTCTATCTATAGAAATATTTTACATAAAGGAGTGTTTATTTTATTATTTTTTATCATAAGTTTAGCTAGAAAGATATAAAGTTAATAAAATATAAATTTTAAAAATTTCGATCATTAGATTTATTATGTAGAAATTTTTATTCTAAATCTTTTTTTGTAACAAAGAATATCCTTAATTAATCATTTACAATATTTTTTGATAATAAAATATATAAATAAGAAATTTATTTCACTTGAAATTTGAAAAATTAAATTATAAAAAAAATAGATCAATTTAAATATTGTCTAGAAATAATTTTATTTAAGAATTAAGTTATTCTATTATTATTTAGCAATTTACTAGCAGGAATGATAAAAAAGCAATAGAATTGCCAACTAGAAATATGCCTACTCGAAATGATTTAAACTAACATTTATTCCTTTAGCGTTGAATTCGTTTATAATTATATCTATTGACTGGATTGTATAAACATAATAAAAATTTCAATAATTAGAATTAAAATCTAGAATTATTTTTATTCGAAATGATTTTATTTACAAATAGTTTATACAAGTTTATTTAGATAAACCGATTATTTTATACAATTAAAAATGTTAAATTTCATAAACATATTGTAAATAATATTTACATGTTTTACAGTGTACATAGAGTTTACATCCCTCCACTTTAAAGTGGACATGGAAAGAAAATAGACTTATTTTGTTTATATGTATGATTTCATATGTTTTTAGTTTTTTGTCGATTTCGATTTTATATAATGTATCTGATTTTTTTTCTAAAACTTTATGTGGTCCTTACATTAAAGTATCTAATTTTCGCTACTTAAATAATTTTATATTCTATAATTACTAAATCATTAACTTTAATACTCATTTCTTTATGTTTTTCATAGTAATATTTTTCATTTTCTCTATACTTATTTAGAATATTTTCAAAAGCTATATTTCTACGTAGATTGTAATTGTTAAAGTCAGTTTGAAAATGTTACTATCACCAGACAAATGAAATATTTAAATAAGTAAGGTTACAATTATATGATTTAGAATACTTCTTTAAATGAAATTTTTTATTAAATATCACCACATTAAAGAAGTGTATTCTACTTTATTGGCACGGACTGTACAAAAAAATATTTACGTTAGTTTGTTTAGCAAATAAATATGTACTTTGAGTTTTTTTAAAATACAAATAATGGTTAAAAATGGATTTTATAAATAAACAAAATACATTTAACTTAAGCTTTTTTATCTTTTAATTTTTTAGATTTTATAATAACTGCTAAAAATTTAAAAAAATAATTTTAGTATTTTCTGAAATAATTATATATTTTATAAAGTTTGTTATATATAAAAATCTATTTAAGTATATTTTATTCAAATTTATAAAAAATTTTATTTTTTAAAATTCACTAATTAAATCAACATTATTAGAATACTATTCCAAAATAATATATTAAAAACAGTTAGCACCAATGGAAAAAGTTTAATCTTAAAATTTCAATTATTTTAAACAATTATCCTTTAATTTTTAATGTTATATATTTATAAATTAAAAATTATGAATTTTTTATCATATAAAAGACAATTTGAAATATCTAAATTATCTTATCTATTACGTTAATATTTAAAAATAGCAATTAAAATAAAATATCATAATATATAAATCATTTTAAACACTTTCTGTGATGTTTATTTACATTTATTATAATGCTTTATAAAATTAAGACTTATGTACAGTTACACTATATATTATAAATTAAAAAAAATTATAATGCTATTAGCGTGATTTTAAATATTCTGTTAAATCTTTCATATACCACTCATTTTAAATCTTTGTTGTTGCTCCTAAATGTTTTATTTAATAAGTATTTAAAAATGCTTTCAATTTATTATTTCAAAATTTTTTAATTATTTTCCCTTAGATTAAAATAATTATTCTCCTTTTTTGTCTTTAAAATTAATTCTGCTTCAAATTGTTCATCAATTAGTTGAACAATATATAGATTTATCTTAAAATTTTATCGAACTGTTTTAAGAAGAGTATAAGTAAGTTCTTTATCCACTCTTTAACATCATTAATTGTTAATGTTGGATTTATTATGTTATTAGCATCATAAAATTTAATTGCACTAACTAATGAAGATGGATTTAAAACTTTTAGTAAACTTTATCTTCCATTAAGCCTTTATTTTTAGTAAATCCAATTTTGTTTTTTTATTTTTAATTACATTAATCTTATATTTGAATTATAAATCAGTTGGATTAATATTTGCTCTCTTTTAAAAATTAATATACTCTTTTGGTACTTCGAAATCTTTTTTGTCAGATAATAAATTGTTTATAAAAATAATAATGTTGAATCAATAATTTGCTTACCGATTTTTTAAAATAAATGCTTCATATATTCTTTTGTGACAAAAATTACATTCAACATTTTCAACTACTGCAAAAAAATAAAATCCATTACTTGTTAAGTCTCTTAAATTTATATATAGAAGATTCAAATTTCTAAATGATTCTATACGAAATTTTTCGTAACAATCTTCACTCATACTTTATTTATAAATAAAGTTTTTATTTAAAATAAAATACAATAAATATATTTGTTAATACACATTATAAAAGTTTCATTAATAATTTATAATATATAAATTTGTCTTTTATTAAGTAATGCAATCAGATGGATAAACACTAGCTTGTTTTATTTGAAGCCATATAAAAAATAATCTTCAAATAATTCATCATAATGCAAAAATTTAAATATTCTGTACTTCATTTTGATTTTGACAGTTATCATGAATATATTTACTGAAATAAAAATTTTTATTTCCAAAAAAGCGTCATAACATGCTTCGGTATTACATTTCAGGTATTCGAAATGTTACTATTAAGTCGCTGATCTGTTAATGTTATTGAAGTTTGGTTTGAGAAAAAACAAAACTAAATTAATTTAATAGATAAGCAAAATGAAAATACTCATAAATAATTTTTCTTCAGTAAATAATAACTTATAATCAATAATATTCTATATTTCAGTTATAAAACCATTCATAAAACCAAAAATAAAAGTTTTCCATAAAACAACTTTTCCATTGTTAACAATTTGCAAAGAATATTAAAAAATCAACTTTATTTTAATATATGATCAAAAATAAAATGCAGGAATTTTAGGTAATGAGTTACAATGAATTATTCTTATAATAAAATTTACTTAATAGTCATAAACGAAATACGGTCAGTTAAACTAACTGTATTTTATTTTTTTGAACTTTAACTTAATATTAATTTAATAGAAAATGGTAAGTTTAAAAAAATAGTTCAGATTTTTTAATAAAAATTTAACTATGTATTGTTTTATCTCATAGAGAAATAAGCTATTTATTATTTTTATTTTTATTATATAATATTTATACTTATAGAATTATTGTAAGTAGATTCACAATAAGAATTTAACTATATTTTGTTTTATTTTTAATTCTTATCTTGATTATTATAATGATTAAGTAGATAAATTATTTTTATTTATATACTTAGTTAAATAAAATAAATGAATATAACTATTTCTGAAATTTAAATAAAACAAATAATTATGTTAGATGATAAAAATTTTAAAATTGCTTATTTTGTAATACAAAAGACAAAATATTAGTTTATAATTTTATCATATTATTTGCAATGATTTTAATTGACCTTCATAAATGTAATTTAAAAAGTTTTACAATAAAGAAAGATAATTAATTTATAATTATTAAAAATTTTTTGTATCGTTTTAAGGTTTTTCTTTGAAATAAGTTATTATATTTTAAATAAAGTAATATTTCTATATGCAAACATTATATAATTATATAAAATTATCGAATTATTTTTGAATATGGAACTAAAAAATATAAAGTCGGTATTTAAAACATTTTTAATGTTTAAACTTATTTAATTTATTACTTTATAATTTTTATAAATAGAAATATCACAGATATTTAATAATTTTAAAAATTTAAAAGCTATTTAGATTTTTAAAATTATTAAAAACATTTTTTACATTCAAAACATAAAAAATGTACTCAATAAAGAAAGCTCTACATATAATTAGATTAAAACAATAAACATAATTTTTTTATTTAAAAATTTTTTTTATTAAACCTTAACAAATTTTTTTATTTTAATCAATAAGCAATAATTTATTTTATTTGTTAAATAATTTTGTATTAAAATTTAATTCTAATTGTTGAACTCTCTTTACAATTTATTTTCATTTATTTTTTTCTTTATCTTCTTTATTATATTTAAAATATGAATTCACTATTCTCAAAATACAAAAATTTTTATCATAATTTAAATATTTAAATGAAATAACATTGATTTTAAAAATGATGAATTTTAATTTGTTTATTTTTACTTTGTGAAGATCAACTGTATAAAATGAACAAATAAAATTCAATTTATATATTATTCGAAGTAAAATTTATTCCTTCAAAATATTCTATTAATATCAAAATATTTTGAATGTATGAATTATTTTGAAAATAAGCTATTTATTATTTTTATTTTTATTATACAATATTTATAGTTATAGAATGCAAGTAGATTAATAAAAATCAGTGAGATAAATGATTTTAGTAAATTGCATACCAATAATCAAGATAAATTTTTTGAGTTATATGACCTTATTTAGTTATTAAAAATAATAAATAGCTTTTTTATATCTGAGATGAAATAAATAATTGTGAAATTTAATAACCTTTTTAAGTTCTGCGCGCGTTACCCTATTAATTTGATTTTCATATATATAAAACATTAATGAGACATATGTTGAGGAGATTATAGATTTGTTGACGATTTTACTAAGATAGAAATAGAAATAAAAATAAAATAAAAATTCTAGAACCAAATAAAAATAGAAATTATTTTCTTAATTTTTTTCTATAAATAAAACCTTTGATTACTAAAGATTACTATAAAATTTTTAAATCTTTTTAAACTAACAGACTCAAAATTTTTGTTTTCTATATTTATTTTAAAATATTTAAATAAAGTTCTGATTAAACTTAAAATAATAAGTAAATCTATAAAATTTTAAATAATTCTTGAAACTCATTTAATAAGATATAAATAAAAATTTAAATTCTTTTTAAATTTTATTATAGAAACAAAAACTTTTGTTTAATAGATAAAAATGTCTTCATATATTATAATAAAATTTAAAAATCTTTTTATGTACTTTATATTAAAAATTTTCTTTTCTAGAAATATTTCAAAATATTATATTCGTCTAATTAATCTTATAACAATTTATAATTCTATAAAATTTTAAGATTACTTATTTTAAAATATTAATTTATTCATCTAGTTAATTTTATAAAATTTTAAAATTTTTTTATACTATCCTATAATCAAAATTTTTTGTTTTCTATATTTATATTTCATTTTCTTATAATATTTAGTAAATCTAATTATTCTTATAACAAATACTAAATTTAAAAAAAAAATATAAATTGATTTAAACTAAATTTCTAAGAAAATATAAACTGAATTTTTTTTAATTTATTCTAATTTTTTCTAATTAGGCTTATTCTTGTCTAGATAAATTATAAAACTAAAGAATATATTAAACTTATTTTCAAAATTAAAAATAAACACTGATATAATTTTTAATTTGTATAAGAAAAATAAAATCTTATAAACAATTATATTTTATATATTTATTAGTTCAAGTTCTAAACATTTAATAATTAGAGAAAATTGAATTTTAATACTTAATTAGT
>JAQGAW010003574.1:0-12286 GCA_034698025.1 Phthiracarus crinitus | reverse complement strand
CAAACATTAATGTGCAGGCTTTCACTGTATTGTCATCGTTATTAAGTCACATCGTTATTGAGTCACTCTACTGTATATCATTTAGTCCTATAGTCCTGACAAACATTCATTGATAAATTATTAAAATAATAATTTTTAATAAAACTTTGATTTTTATTTTAAAGATTTTAATAACACTATCGCAAATAATGTCCTCTAGCTCTCACAAAACATTACATTACGGTTTAATTTAACAGTAAGGATTTCATTTAGAATTCCGATTCAAATATGTGAATTTATTTTAAAAATGCTATAATTTATTCCGTATAAGATAAAAACAATGGACAATCAGACTCCAAAAAACTTTAATTTTTTAAAATAAATTATGTAAACGAATTTAGCCTTAAACATTGACGTAAGCGGCTATCGGTACGATAAACTAGTCTCTTTAAAAGAATGTGTAAAGAAATTTCTAACATTTTTTGGTGCAAATACTATTTATTTATACACATTCCTTTAATTATAAGTACGATAAAAAAAGTTTTTTTTCTATAAGAAATATTTCGCATATGATAAATATCCTATTAATTTTCCGGGAAAGTCTCAGAAATTAAAATTGGGTTATAAGAAAGCTTTTAGCTGTGGTCGACATTTCGTATTATAGAAGTGTATTATTAATCGGAATCTGTGTTTAATCTTATAATTTTTGCTTAATAGCTTTTATTTATGCATATAACTCGTTCCAAAAATATTTTTCAGGCGTCAAAATTAGTGATCAATTTTTTGAATTTTTTTCGTATTTAGTATTTAATATAAATTACAATCCGCGATCAATTTCTGCTAAAAAATGTTTGTATATACAAATGTTGTTAAATTAATTATGTTATATGCAAAAAGTAGTTTTCTGTGCAAAAGTTTGTTCAATAAAGTTTTATTATTGAAATCGCATCGGTTATGAAGTAGAGGTATGAGAAATAGATTAAATTTATTTTGTTAATTGCTTTTTAATGACTATGATGTTAAATTAGGTTAAATAATAACATAAATTATTTTACCATACTCTATGAAAAATAAGGCTTATCAAAAAGTTTTTACTTAGCAAATAATCAAAGTTTATGGAGCTATAAAAATTTGTTTATGTTTTATATCTGAAACCTTAGTTTTAATAATAGCTTAAATTTTAATTAAAATAACATCTTAATTACAAAAGTTATGCCAATATCTTAAAATATTTATATCAACGTTAGTTAATTTAATCAATAAATAACATTGTTGTTCAATGGGCGAGAAAAAGTTTAAAGTGAGGTTAAACATAATTATAAGGTACATGTAATTACTGTAGTGTTTTATATTAAAACTTTTAATACAAAAATAGTCAATTTTTCAAAAAAATATATTTAAATAACATTTTTTAATTAATGCCGCACTAATATATCGATTGAGATTTAGCCTCATTTCTGAATTAAGTTTTTTAATTTATGGAACATAAGTTTTGATACTTTTAAAATCATAAATGTTGATATTAAATGTCATTTAAAAAGTTACATGATTTCAAACATACAATTAAACTTAAAATTTTATTTATTTTAATTTAACGTTAAGATTATGTGAGGATGCGAGTTGCGGTTTAGGTATGAAAACCTTATACATTGAGGGATAGCAATAAAACATAGCTTTAAAGACGAATATCGCATCAAACTTAAAAATATGATTCGGTTGAGTCCACAAACTCAATACAGTTGTTCGAAATATAGACCAAAATAGGCGAGAATTTTTTAGAATAACAATTCTAACATTTACTCTTTCTTGATAAAAAAACCATCAGAAAAACATACTAGACAAACATCGAATAAATAATAATTTGGAACACACTGTGCTCTATTGAATTCGAAAACACAAACTTCTAAATATTCATACCATTTAATCAATAAATTATTACAAAGCAATTATAATACTACTTTATGAGTGTTCATTAAATCATATGAATTATACGAAAATTTTTGCATTTCACACACTTTTCAATATATCAATAACAAAAGGGAACGAACTTTTCCACCGTTTACTTAACACTGGGTGTCGCACACGTCTTTGCTGCGATAATAAATCATGGCATCCATCAGATCTGTCCGAATACTTTTCACCGCATAAATAGTCGAAAAATTCTTTTCCAGAATTTTTCGTTAGACTCTCAAACTCGACCACGTGATCCCTTGTGCAATGTTCGCTACCTTTTTTCACGTCTTGACGTATCAATTCGGTGCCACAACTGATATAATTCCAGTAACGGCTGCATAAAAACCGCGTATCAATAAAACTATCTGTTTTGGTATAAATTTGTTGAATAGACTTACCAGCAGAGCGACGGAAGTTTAAGTCTATTGTTGGGAAATTTTTTAATTTCTATTAAATGGTCGTTAAACTCGACAAAACACGTGTTCAGAAATCTGGGTTTCTTAGGGTTCCAGCACTTGGCCAGAGATATTAATTGATTCCTGTTAATAAATGTTGAACATATTCCTCTGTAGTACTTGCTGACGACGTATCGCAATATCGACAAACTCTGTCGCGGAAACATACTCAAACATTTCATAATATGTCCTTTAAGACATTTCTCGTTCGCGGGCACTAAAACACTGAAATGTGAAATTGAATAAATCTTTTGTTGTGATAATTTTAATTAAATAATTAGAAAGTATATTACTTGCACCAACGCTGGTATTCCGCATCATTTTCCGAATAGTTTACGGTACCATTAAAAAGAAAAAAGTAATTAGCGGCGCATAAATCAAACTTTGTTGCGTTGCAATTGTGATTATTCGAGTTTCGATAACAATTAACTGATACGAAATACGATAAAATAACAATGGATAGGATCATCTTGAAAACTAGGCGAAGATTTAACACCTATTGTATTGACTGAGACTGCGATGATTGAAACTTTTTTAACACATATATTTTTTTAAGAGTATTGCGAAATAAGAAATTGTGTTAGTTTTTTGAACCAGTAGTACTAATTCGAATCAAATCCTGTTTCTATAAGGAAAAAATTCTTAAATAAATAGTCTAATGTTTCGATAAATAACAAAAGTGGTTGTTTATTAACGCTTATTGATCTTGAATTTATTTTCATATCATTTTTTTCTTCATTACTTCAAATGACATACAGATTTTGTTTAGTGAATTAAATTTCAATTTTGAATAATTTTTCATTGTTTTTGCGGCATAAAAACTATACTAAATTTTTAAGCCAAAATAATGGATAAGATAATTTGACCTTGACATCAGTTTACTGAGCACGTGATGCTAATTATTCGGTATTTATGATTTTAAGATAAACTATAAATACTTCAAGGCTTCCAAACTAAATCTTAACAAGATTGAAACGGTCAAAATAGCTGACTTTACTGTTTTACTTGATTATGTTTTCGATCTCATTTATTTTCCTTAAGTTTTATTTGTTTAGTAATAAAAAATTTTAATATTTTTTTTTATAATCCACGATAATTTATTACTTTGTTATTAGTATAAGTTTATTCAAAACGGTATAGATTTCGGAATATTCAATTCTTATTCATTTAAATTTATATAACTTTATATACAAAAATTAATTAAAAAGGATTTTGACTTTCTAATTAGTACTAAGATTTATCGATATTTTTACATTTAATCCTTTTTTCTATTCAACAATGAATTGATTCATATTTATTTGAATTTTGGACATTTTTACTTAATTTTTCATACATTTAAACAATGTATATTTTCATTTATTGCATTATTAAAACCCCTAATAAACAACGAGTGCTCGGACATCCAGTTTAACACCAGACTGACAGACAATGTCAAATCAATATGTCTGACTTAAAGTTAGATAAAAGTCTTATTACTTAAAAATCAATATATTTATTCATTTTTTGAGATAATTCCAGTCACCTTTAGTATGGAATAAATTGAATAAACATTAACTAAAATGAACCGAAAACTAATATAAAAGTTAAACTCTGCGTTAGAGATAGAAGTTGAAATGTTGTTGGAGTGGAATAAATAAGCTTAAATTGAGTTGGACTAAAAATTGATATTTTGCTTGGGATATGAAATGGAGTTGGATTAAGTTTTAAATGATATTAATTGGAGTTAAAAACCTTTATTGGAGTGTAAAATTAACCATTTTTTCCATATTAATTTTCCATATAATACAAAGCTTTTTAATGAGATAAAGATGTAATAAATTGATAAACAAATTTGAAAAAATAAAATTTTTCTTTGTTTTGTCTATAGTCTCCATTTCAACTTTTTATATATTCATTGTTGCGTTGGAACCAATTTTAGATTTTTATATGGAATATGGAGTTTTTTTGTAATTACTTTAATGGGTTGGTTAGAGATCGAGTAAGTGTGTATCAAATGGTAATATGACAGGAAAAGCTTTCACAAAAGTTAAAAAGTAGAACATATCCAAAATTTTTAGAAATTCATGGTCAAAAAGTGGATAATAAAAAACTTTTGGTCAAACTGGAAAAATTGTTCATCAAAACAAACATTTTTGGTAAAAATGATTGATAAAATTCACATTCATTTAGATATCAGATGGGTTTTGATTAAGCTTTAGTATGGAAATATTCGGGAAAAAAACATTTTTGGCCCGAAACCAATACATTGTCGCTTAAATCCGATGAGTTTACCTTCCCTTAAATTTAAAAACGAAAGGAACCAACGCTAAACTATCCGAGCAGTTGATGGTGTTCTGGTTGGAATAAATTAATTGACGATTTCTATCTCTAATTTATTGATTGGAAACATAACTATTATTGGTTTAGTTTCAAATTATTTATGAATATAAGTTTTGTTGACCATAACTTCGACAAGAAAATGATTTAACATAAATTATTATAAAAAGTTTTTGTTTTGAAGATAGCAATTCACTTATCTATGAAAAACTCTCCCACTTAATGAAATATTGGAACAGCCCGTCATTAAGGCATAAAAAATTCTGTGTTGCGTCATATCAACAATAAATTATTTCAAAACATGACAAGATAGCAATTAAAATCCGTTTATTTATAAACTTTTGCGTATATTATCTTTACGATCTCTATAAACAGCTTAACATTACTAATGCAGAATATTAATCAACTAAACGCAGAACTTATAAATCATTTCAACACTTTTATTATTTATTTTTTATTACAAAAAAACGAATTTAAATAATTAAATATTTCAAAATTTAAAATATACGATAGCATAATAGCATTAGTAAAACAATTAGCATAAAATAGATTTAATTTGCTTCATTTTGTGTACAATTATAACCTTAACAAATTGATTGTCCGAACAAAAACATGAAACAGAAAGTGCTAACAAAACATTGATAGATATTAAATACTAGATGCGGATTATAAGGCTAGTTTCCATTTCCAATTGTTAAAAACTAAAGCTTCCGGCGGTGCGGTTTAACCGCGGTTTTTTTGGCGGTGCGGTTACGGTTCGTATTTAAAAGATTTTTGCGGTTTTTGGCGGTTAAAATTTTTAAGAAAAAAACCGCGGTTAAACCGCCAAACCGCCATTAAAATTTTTATGCTATATTTCATGACTAAATTTGTATATAATTAATTAAAAATGATAATAATGATTGAAAATCATAATATTTATTAATTTTATATATATATACTGCATAATCAACAACTAATAAATTAAATAGTATCTATCGAACCAATGTTACATAAAGTATGAACTTTAAAATTCTTATTAAATTTTGACAAATTAACCAAATTATAGTTAAATTAAATTAAATAAACAAAAATGAAGACATTTTATCATTAAAAAGAGGGTTAAACAATATTTTTAACGATTTCTAAGATTCTCTGCGGTTTGGCGGTTTAGCGGTTTAAACCGCGGTTTATTGCGGTTTCATTCTAAAATATACTGGCGGTTTGCGGTTTGAAAAATTTGGAACCGCCGGAAGCTTTATTAAAAACCTAGAATTAATATTTTTGTTTTTTTCTATCAAATTTATTTGCAAGGAAAAAGTGATGCAGCAAAATAGGGTGTTATTTTTTATGATCTTATTAAATGCGCCGATCAACTATAATATGCTGATTATTGAACTATATTAAAAATAAATCAGTTTTGGTGATTAACCTTTAAAACTGACATTCGCCTTCAAACATATTTGCGCCATAAAACTTATTTACAAACACATGACTTTGCAAATATTAAGAAAATTTTAATAAATATCTATTATTCACTGAATAATCGATACGAAGGCCTTATTAATACACTTAGTTTTGTCCTCAAAGTGAACTTTCAAGGATGAATATATATGACTTTGACAACAGAATAAAATGCTTATAGTTATTATCGTTTGGCCATACTAGTCATTAACTCTATAAAACAACAATAGGCGTTAATATTTTATGTATTCGAAAAATTTTTTAAATAAAAATTATTTGTCCAATGGTCCATGATTTTATTTTTAGGGTCTATTCAACATTCTTTCGTAAAATCTATATGAGAATGAGTTAGATAAGTTGTCTTATAATATCTGTGATATTTTCTATATCAATAGTTTTTGAGTTACGACATAAAATCAAATGATTTCTTTTTGTTGTCTTTCATTAGTGAGAAAAAATCATATTAAAGAATTTAATTTATTTGCTGTAATTTGGCACTTATTTATTGATTAATTAAAATTAAATTTTTGGAAAATTTCCATAGTATTCGAATGTATTGCAAAATATGTATTTAATAGTGGTTTAATTTGCTCGAGCATTAAAATTTTATAGAATACCGTTTAGCTATTAATTTAATTAATTAAAAACGTTGAAACTAAAAACACAACGAGCAACCATACATAATGCGCTTTCTATTAATAAATTAGTATAAATCAAATATTTTGTCTTTTAGAAATTATTGCCATTTTATTTATTGATTCTTTTGTTGCCCAACTAAATATTAGTTTTAGTTTTAAAAAAATTTAAATTAGTATAAATACATTGCTTACTTTCAATTGTGTTTAGCTTTAGTAGAGTCAACATTGTTAAGCGTACACTATTAGACTAATAATTCGTTAGAATTATTAAGCCCGAACCCGAATCTAACCCGACAAGTCTCAACCCCATGCGCTACACGACCGATTATTAAAATATTTTTATAATTCTACTAATTTTGCTAATATTTTCTAAAAAAAGTAAAAGATAGTAAAACTTAAAAATAGAAATAATATTATATAATTATGTATTATTTGTTATTTAAAAATGTAATAGTTTAAATTTTTTATGCTGTAAATCGTTGATTTATTGGCTTGTAGAGTTTTCTTCAAAATTTTTCAAAACCCGACCCGAACCCGAAATTTCAGATACCCGTTTACCAGTTAAAAAGTGCACAGAAAGACGGGCGGATAGATATACAATTTACAAATTGAGCTTAATTATGATAAATATAACTTTGTTAAAAATTTTGTTATGGAAGCTTAAATTTAAAATAAAAATATAGATTAAATAAAAATGTATCGAAAGCCTAATTAGTTATTGTATTGCTTCAATTTTAAACTAATAAAACAAGAACGACACGTTATCATTAAGCTCACTTTCTTAATGATATTTGAATAAACTCTTCGAGTTTTCAATCTGCGGACATACAGACTGACGGATATGAGGACAGATGGACGGACATAGTCAAAAGCATAAGCTCGACTTCTCTCCCAGAAAGTGAGCTAATAAATATAAAATTAAAAATTATTAAGCACTGCTCGATATCGAAACATGATATTTAAATATCACTAGTTGACTATTAAAAAATCATATTTATATTTTATTCCTTTGTAATTATAAACTTGTAATCTGATTTCTAAATAAATTAACTATTTATAAAAGCAACTTTCAATTCTATAGCAGCTATCAATTACTTTTAATGGAGTGCTAATTACGATGTGCTAATTAGTCCTCATCCAAACATTACAGGTATTTCTAATATTAAATTTATCACTAGAATAGATAAACATTTTAATTGTATTCTAAACAAATCATTTTTTATATTTTTATTTCATTCTTGAATTATTAATATATTTTCAGGAAAATTTTATCATTTGTTTTCTTTTAATGCCATTATTTTGATGAAAATATCATTATTTACGCAAAATAAGAGGTAAAGGTATATATTATTATAATGCAATCAGTTATTGCAGTGTGTATTTTGCATTTTTTTTAATAAATTAATGATACTGTCTGTTAAAATAGTCGGATCACAAATAAAAATGACATCAGTTTTTTGAGCAAATATTAGAGAGATAACATCACTCTGTATTCGCATTTCTGTCAATCACTATATGCTTATGGATCCATTAATTTCAATTTATAGTGCTAGAGGTATGATGTTTTAGCTTGATTTCTAGAAAATAATAATTTTAGAAATTTTAAAACGTTATATTTAGAAAAAAAATTAAAAGTTGCTTCGATTCTATAACTTCTCAAAAATTCTAACAAAGCTTTCAGTTTTTTAATTTTTGTATTACACTAATTTTTTTCCTAAATTTCCGTATTTTGTTAAACCGTTTGAAAATAAATTTCTTCTTTAGGTGAACGTTTAACTGAAAACAATTTTTAATAATTGAATAACACTTCAAAATAATTTTGAACTTTTTAAGTATCAAAAAACTATGATGCATAATAAACTTGCAAATATAATTAAGTAATAATTTCTTATAATAATTAATAATGATGAGAGGGAGCTCGAGCTTAGTCAAGCTCAAATTATAGATTTAGTGTAAATCTAAAACTTAAGCTCAGTGACCGTTGAGCTTAAATTTATAAGCTCAAGCTCAAACTTTAGTTCAGTGAGCTTCTTGAGAATTCATTAATTAACAAAAAATTAGTTAAAATATATTCAATTTTATCGAAATATTGTTTAGTCTAACAAAATATTTTACTTTTTATATAAAATATAATAATAATTGTCACATAAATTAATATTTTAGTTAACATCGATAAAATTCTACTATTAGTTAATTATTATGTTTTGTTTCTAGAAAAAAATTATTTACTTGTAAGCTCAACATTAAGCTCAGGTGTACTGACAAATGCTTAAGCTCAAGTCTGTAATTTTTTTTCAAGATCAAGCTAAAGATTCAAGATTTTAGCTTAAGCTCAGGTTTTAAGGCTCGAGCTCAGCAAAATTGAGCTTTCTATCATCATTAATAATTATAAATATTTTATAAATAGAAAATTTATTTATTATAAAATTATTTTAATTTATTCAATTTTTAGGGTTATTTCCAGTTTAGGGTAAATAATTATATGAATTGTAGGCACCGTTTGAGTAAATTCTAACCGTTTACATCTTTAATAATAGGCTGAAATTTATCAACTTTTATTTCATATCTTAGGAATTAATGCCAGCTTATGCTAATTTATTATTCATTCGAATTTTCTATTATCAAAATATGCTTTACTTTTCCAGACAGTAATGATATATTTTGCATTGTGATATAAAAATTGTCTAAATTTAATCATAAAAATAAAATCGTATTACAATTGAATTGAAAAGAAAATTGAAATGATAAATCAAAATAATTTTATGAAAACTAAAAACATAATTAGTTGAAACTTCCTGACACCTTTCTCTAACACGTAATTGTAATTAAGCTCAATAAAAACGTGTCAAAAAATAGGTTTTATGAAAAAAAACTCAAACACTTCAAAATAACAATGTGTGAGTTTAAGCGAGAAATTAATAAATATAAAACTTTTTTTTATTGAATTTCACAATTCAACTAAAACATGTTGAGAAATGAAAATTGAAATTTTCAAAATACGTTATAACTCGTGACCATTTTGGCAATGAACTCATAACTGAACGAAAGTTTTCTTACCATTTAAATAATTTCGTGTTATGAGTCAATTGATGACGAAAAAGTTATTTGAATTTAAACGGTTTTATGTAAAAATTTTTTTCTTTATCATTGCCGTCAATCATACGAATATTTTTGCATTTGCGAAAAAGTTTAGTGGCGTCAAAATTTTTAGTAAGAATTTCAAGAAAAAATACGTTTAAATAAACCGTTTCAAACTTTAATGGTTTTAAAGTTCTTTTCTCGAAAGCTTGGTATTGCTGTAAATACAGAGCTGAATATCTAATAATTTTTTGGTGCGAACAGATATTATATCTGCATTACTATCTAAAAATTCAGTATAACTAACAGCTAAATTGAAACTTGTTCAGTTCGTTTAAGCAGATGTGTCCTTGGATTTAGTAAGTTAAGTCTGTATATGTGATGTACAGTATATGGTGTGATGCTATTCAATGAGTTTATGTCACTCCGTTTAACTTTTGATGACAATTTGTTTGTGTGAGTGTTTTCATGTGCGATGTCTGTAAACTTTAAATGAGTTTTGGTTTGTGAAACAAAAATCTGTGCGTTGTTTTATATAAGTTTCGCTTGATTTGCGCGCAAAGTAATCGATTACGTCATATAATTAACTATTTATTAATTATTTTTCTCTTAAGTTTATTATTATTATTAATTGGCTAATTATTAATTTAGTGATTTATGATCGAAATATTGGAAAACTAGTTTTTTAAAATTTTTTTATCTAATAATGAAATCATCCTTTAATACCAATCGCATCAAAAAATGATTTGATAATGAAAGTATGCATTGTTGCGATTAAATACACAAAACGGCAATGCATTTCAATGATAAATCATGAAATAAATCGTTCGCAATATATTTATTTATTCACTGTGCGACTATTTAAACATAAAGTCACAATTAATTAAACGGAATAATGACGGAAATTCTTATTATTTGCTAAACTTGTTTTCAGAAATGATTTGATCGATTCTTATTAATATCAATCCGCTTTCATTCGCCTATTTTTATTTATGTTAATCAATTTTCTACACACAATCAACAAGTTTTATGCGGCATATATTGCAATGCCAAACACTTTTTTCAGCTGTTTTCGTGAATTCATTTCACACATTCTGTATTTAAATTAATATCCGAAGATAATATTTTTGGCTTCAAGTTTGGGAAAAATTTTTACTATTATGCTAATTGTGATTCGAGATTTTAATTGGTATAATACAGTGAATGAGATGAATGAGTTGTAAATAAAACACGAGTCATTATTTAGGTAATTACGAATGAAATATACAGTATATGTAATAAAATACGTACAAATTTGAGTTAAGGTCAAGTTTTTTTGTTGCACTTTTTTTATTAATAGTAGTAAATTCCTAATTTAATCTAATCTCGTGTAATACATGCACCGTCTCTAGTAATAACATAACATCAAAATTAATCGAAAAATTACTATCAAAAGTACATAATTATATTTACCAAATATTTATCGATAATTTTCTAAAGTTATCTCTAATTCTCTAATATTCTGGAAAATTTATTATTTATTTTTATGAAAATTTTTACTGATTACTTGTTAACAGCTGATCAGTGGGAAAATCGCTTCAGAAAATTGGCAAAACTCTCAACTTTCGTGTATACTGTATGTGTGTTTATGTGTATTTGTCAAACAACGCCACACAATATTATGTGATTTTTAAAGAAATACAAAGCGAGAAATAATGTTATAATCGTTACGCAATTATTGAATTATCTCTAAATAATTGACTCTATTTCTTATTTGATTGGATATTTAAATCTGAAACGTCAAACACCAACACAAAAGCGCTTTATTATTATTTGGTTGAAAATATTACGCAATCAAAATCTTTTGTCAATTAAAAAATAATCTGAACAAACATAAGATATAATGGATTTATTAAATATATCTCCAATGAGGCAATACTTCTCCGAACGAAACATAAACGACTTCTCCGGTTACGAGTCGAGTATCGAAGAGAAAGACGACAATTCTTCGATGGACTTAACGCCACCGAATTGTGATAAAATGTCGAATCCGTTAAGTCTGCAGTCGTCGTCTATTTCGCTTAATAATTTTAACGCAATGTATTATAATAGTTACAATAATTTTAATGACAATAACGGTAATAATATGCTTAATGACGTCGAATCGCAGTCAAATATTCCAAAACGACGAGAGTCTATATTCAAAAAACTATACCCGAAACCGAAGCCACGAGTTAAGGAACGGATCAGCATATTAGGGAAGCCTATACTCGCGCACCGGAATAATATTGATTTTTATAACGAGAAAGTAGCCGTTTATAATTTTCTTCAAAGACCCACCGGTTATATAGCGATAGGGTATCATATTTTCGTGTCATTAGCCGTATTCACGTGTTTGGTGCTCACCGTATTCACCACTATTTCTGGTAATTTTTTTAAATATTA
>JAQGAW010003573.1:0-12287 GCA_034698025.1 Phthiracarus crinitus | reverse complement strand
TGTCTGTCTGTCTGTCAGTATTTATTAAGGGATTCCATCTATTCTTTATAATATATAAGTGATTTGATATCTTGTAAAGTATTGATTTCAAGACTTAGTTTTTTCAATTTTATAAATAAGTTCTTTGTGAATGCGCCGTTCTTGTTTTATTAAGGATCATGTCTAACTTAAGCTTTTTTTATTTTACTAAAGTACCACAAAAATAATTTATCTAAAAACTTTTATTTGTACTTATTTTACTGAATTAAGTATTATTTTTTAAAAATAAGTTTACATCTCATCTGTTGTAAAATTATTCATAAAAGAAATTTTTAAAAATTGCAATTTCAATTCAAACAAGTGTTGTACATGTGTTTTTTATTTAGCCAGACTAATACTCTATAAATATAGTTACACAAAAATTTAATTTTGTATTTTGTTAAGTTTTATATAACGGTTCAATTTTATAGTTAAGTCGAATAATGTAGCATAGTTTTAATTCTTATTTAAATATTATTCATTGTCTAATTAAGCGAAAATATTTCCGGGAACTAATTTCAAACTATTTATTATTCATAAAATTAAAATGTTTTTTATTTAAACAGATTACAACTTTGTATAAACATTCAAAGTTAATACCAAAAACCTATTTTTAACTCATTAAATTTATTGGCAGAATTTTATTGTTTGTTTAGCGTTAATGATAGTCATATAAGTTAGTTTAAAACGTATATTACATGTCTGTATTACAAATTAGTTCTATAAAATGTGCAATAAATAAATATATCAATAGATTTAATTGTATAAAAATAAAATAAATTTATTCGAAAAATATTATTGCATCGAATGTTGCATAAAAAAATTGTGATATAAAACTGAAGCTCTCAATGTAAATATACAAAATTATTGTTTTCAGATTTTTAATTCATATTATAACTTTTTTATTAATCTTTGAAATTTATATGGTTAAAAATGATTATATTCGCAATGTTTGTCGCAGTATTAATTGGTAACTTATTCAACAAAAAAATCACGCATTTCTATTCAACAAATAGATTACTTTAATTCAAAAAATTATTTAAAAATTTATTTCAGGACAGAACGAAGGAGTGAGCGATAATGCAATGAAGCAAACCTTAGTGCATGCTTTGAAAAATACTAGTGCGCACTTGAAATAATTAACGGATTGAAAAGGGATCAGCAAAATATTCAGTCGATTATTAATTTATAACGAGTGGTAACTGACGCTAATCTACGCATCAAATTCACGCTAAAAATATGGGACACAGTTAATTCGACATTACACGCGAAACAGGTTTCGGATCTCGATTCGATATTTTGGACTGAATATTATAACGTTAAAAATGAGTTAAATACAAGATCGGGAAAAATTCTAGAGAGTTGTAAAACATTTCAAACCGAAAAGTGTGAACGCATTAAAGCTGAACTAAATCTTCACAATAAAATCAATGAAAGATTCGAACGAATGGTGTCCGACAGGAAGTTTGATGATATTCGTAAACAATTTAACAAAATCTAATCAATTTGAATATCAAGCAAAATTTATTTTTTATTGTTATCCATTTATTTAATATGAACGAAAATATTGTTCAACAATAATATTTCCGTTTTTGTATGCGTAATAAATTTTCATTAAATTGATTTCAATTTATTTTATACAAAATATGAGTAATAGATTTTCTTTGATTATCTCTTCGACTTATACATACAATTATGAATAAAAAAGTTATAACATGATTCAATATTAATATAGGTTTCATTATACTTTTCTTTTGACGAAAACATTTTTATATTTTGCAGAATCAAAGATTTATATAATTTAAAAATTTTTAACATCAAGTAATCATGATATAAAGATATATCAGAACACAAATTTTTGTTTATTTCACTTTTCATAACTCAATTGACTAATGTGTGCAAAATTTAAACCGTTAATATGCAAAAAATAATCCCTATATAATTAAATTTAAGGAAATTCAGGGCTCAAAACTGCATAAAATGTCAAAAATTTTTATGGACAGCAATTCAGTTTAGTTCGAACGATTTTATTTCCTGCAACGTATGCCCATATCAGCTCTGATAGACTAAAGGTCGATTTTAATTATTTTCTGTATTTATTTAATTTTGTTAAAATTTAGACAAAAAATTTTTTGCATTTTTACTCTTTTAAATTCATGATTCACAATAACATTAGCTCTTTGTTAAAACTAACTTTTAGATTTGACATTTATGTATGATATCCGGCTGTAAATTTTTTATATTTTTAAATATTTAAACAATATCAAAACGGTCACAATATCTGACTTTGCAGTTTAAAATTTTACTTTATTCTTATTTAATCATTAAATAAAAAATTTTTAAAGAAACATAAAAGTTAAGCAAAAGATCTTGGTATATAATTTGGATCAATAGATTCGCAGTCCTTATTGCATGTTAAAAAATCCGAACTATAGAGTGAAAAACGTCATATGCCAAAAATTCCTAAACCTAAAGTGAAAAAAGCGGCATTTTGCTAAAAAATCCGAATCATACAGAGAAAAAACGGTATATGCCAATAAATCCGAACTATACAGTGAAAAAAGTGCATATGCCAAAAAATTCGAATCATACATTGAAAAAACGCATATACATTCTCGTATATACTTTCTTCCTTAATTTTCTTATGAAAAAAACCATTGCATAGATTTTTCTGCCAATCAATTCATTTATCTTTTTCTTCAACTCCTCTTGTTCCTTCACTCCATTGTAAAAGACTTGATCGAATAACGAAAAAGAATCAAAATCACCATTAATAAAATCAACCAAAATTATTCAGTAAATCACTGGCATATGTTACAGAACAATTCTAATTATTTCCATCAGAAAGTGAAAAATGCCACTTTATATTCAGTCAAACACCGGCATATGTTACGAAACAATTCTATTTATTACTATCAAAAAGTGGCATCTGCCACTTTTTATTCAGTCAAACACCAACATATTCCACAAAACAATTCTAATTATTTCCATCAAAAAGTGGGATATGACACTTTATATAAAGTCAAACCCCGCCATATTCCACATAACAATTCTATTTATTTCCATCAAAAAGTGTCATATGTCACTTTATATACAGTCAAACACCGGCATATGTTACAAAACAAAATTTAAGTAAGTGCTGCATAAGCCACTGAATTTCGCTATTTTACGATTTTTTACTTAATGCGAAATATGCCACTGAATTTCGATAATTATGATAATTTAACAAACTGGCATATGCTACTTATTTATAAATTTTTTTTCAATTTTTTCGAATATTTTAAATTTGGCATATGCCAAAAAAATCTGGGATAAAAAAGATATTACTGCCAAAGCCATATTTATTTTTTAGATAAGGGTCTATTTTATTCTTTAAATTAATATAGGGATTTTTTGGACATTAGAGTCTATTTTATTGAAAATAGGAGTCTTTTTTTTTGTATTTTTATCGATTTATTTTGCATTTCTAACAATTTTTTTGCATTATTTTTTTGTACTAAAATTTTTTTTCGAAGATAGGAGTCTATTTTATAGAAGATAGGAGTCTTTTTTGAAAAAAAATCCCTTAATCAATATAAAGAAAAACCCCCTTAATAAATATAAAGAACTAATAAAATCCCTTAATAAATATAGTGTCTACAGACAGATAAACCCAAATCCATATATCTGAATTTTGCATTCAGATTGATGACAATCATTGTTCGCGCAGTTCCTAGAGGTCTCAGGAATCCTGTAATTTCTAGCGTACAGATTCCGGGGGCAACAACAACAACAACAACAACAATCATTGTTGTTCGTTTCTTTCATTAAATGCTTTAATTTTAATGCTAAATGTTTTTTAAACCCCGATTCGAGCCACTAAAGCATTTTCAAGTTGTTTCAGAAGTAATGTAGTAATTTTAATGTCTGAAATTCAACGTATATTGAATTATATTTTGGAAATTTAAGCCATTATTTATTTTAAAATATAAAACAAATATTGAATAGAATAAGCTATTTTTCGTTTTAATTGATTGTAATCTTATCGATATTAAACTCAACAATAATATTATCTTTTTCGAAATGCACTTTCAGTCTCTCCGCACATCTTTCAAACTCCAAATTATGGATTTCTTCTTCCGATACATTTTTCATATAAGTAGTGTCCCTTTTTTTTGTTTAAACAATTTAAACGAAATAAAACACAACATCTCTGAATTTTTATAGATTTCGTTTAATAAATAAAGCGTAATAAAAACATTTTTTAAGCTTAAATTTTTGTTGTCACTACTTGTTATGTGTTTAATTTTAGTGAAAGGACACAATATGCCCAAAAATCCAAAAATGAAATGTTTGTGTTGATTAATGACTTCATTTATATCAAGAATTGATTTAAAACTATAAATAATGATAGAAATCTTCAGTAAAAGAAGTTTTACATTGCAAATATTAGTCTAATGAAATTATTTTGAACAATAGACCATATGTTTCAATATAAAATTCTAATGAACAAATAAAACTAATTTTTTTAAAAAATTATTAACGTAATTAAACGAAATTCGTTTTATTATTTATTTAAAGAAATTAAACACATCAATTTTAATGAAATAATAAAATGAAATAAAAAGGGGCCTTACTTATAATAATCTGATGTTAACTTCAAAACTATAATTAAGATACAATACCGGATTTTTATTTCAATTTTATGTTATTTCAATAGTGGATTTTTTATCCGACTTGACAGATATATGGATTTGAGATTTCAGTCAGTCCGTCCGTCCGTCAGTAGATACTAGCTAGACCATAGTAATCAGCACGTATTTTAAATTTGAAAAAATTTCTTTATTTCTTAAGGGGTAATTTCTTTATATTTATTAAAATATATTGTCGATTCTTTAAATTTATTTAGGGTATTTTAAAATGACAAAAATTTCGATAAAAATTCATTGTTAAAAAGATAAAAATTGATGAAAATTTTAAAAAAATTGTTGGAAGGAAAAAAATCAATATAAGATCATTAAAATCTTGATCTTTATATTAATAAAGGAATTTTTAAAATTAATAAATAAATCGAAAAAAAATCTATAAATTTTGCTAATAATGTAGTAGCTATGCTAATACTAACGACTGACTATACCACTGCCGACGGCTATAACAATAATTAATAGCTACGATATTATAACTCAACGGCTATGCCACTTTTTATCTGCAAATTAATACAGTATGAACCGAGTATAAGCTCGACCCATAATTTAAACTCCTATAATACGAGTGGCTATGCCACTAATTAATTGATTAGAAATATTAATTCAACGGCAATACCACTTAATGGCCATAGTTTTATTAATAATATTTAACGAAATGATATTTATATTTTTGAAAATAATACAAAAGTTTTTTAACTGTCAAGTCAGATCTTATAAGTTATATCTGTTCTGGTTTAGATTTACTGTTAAATTAATATTATGTGAATTCTATAAATGGGTAATATTTTTATAACAAAGCTTTCATATTATTTACCTTAATCTTTAATATATAAACACGCAAATTCAATAGAATTTCGATTTATAATTAAATTCCAAAATTTTGGTTACCTTGAAATAAATTGAGTCTTATTCACTCCAATTTTTTTAACAAGAGATCAAACAAGTTTTCAATGCTTAGAGAAGAAACTTACTATGATCTGTTTATAGTAAGTTTATTTTTGAGATAGATTTTAAATTATAAATTAAAGAAAAACCATAACATTCCTATGACTATACTAAAGTTTTGGGAATTTTGTTCCTTTTGTTACTGCCTTAAGGTAAAGAAATATGTTTAAACCATTTATTTATAATGTGTGTTTAACTTACTATCAATACAAAAACAGACCAAATATGAATCTTATTGTTTTATCATAATCATATTTAAAATAATCATTTAAAATTTATAGAAATTTGAAAAATAGAGAGGAATAATACACATCTTCAAAAAAACATATTTTAATTTTTAACTCACTCTGTCCAAAGGAGCAATTGGACTAAAGGTGAGCTAAATAAGCGAGCGCAAGCGATTTCATTTTACCCGAGCGTGAGCGCGAGCGGTTAGCGTCATTTTTTAGCGAGCGCTAGCGTGTTCATCACTATCATAAAATATTTGAGAAACGATGATCACAAAAACGTCTTATTACTTATTATAACAAAAGATTCGTACAAATCTCTTAGTAACCCATCTTTAAAAGGTATTGTTTAACAAATAAAATACAGAATTGATTGTTACCCCATAATACATATGATTTCCGTTTAATGCTAGGGTTTTTATATGTGAAATCAATAAACCTTAACGAGAATAAATATAATAGACTTTTAATATCAAATGAAATGTTGATAATAGTATTAGAGCTCAATTGATCATATAGTAAATGAATAAATAAATGTTGGATCAAAGAAAAGTTTATTATTAATTATAGTCACTTCCGAAAACTATATATCTATTAAAGTTTTAGTAAATAACTAAACGTAAAACGGATATTATATACAATTAATGCATATTTAAACGGGCTATAAAACATTTATTGATCAATAATAAGTAGTTTAAAAGTTTGGTCTATTTATAGGTAAATCGAATAGTAAACACTAATTATTGTATAATGACTACGAGACACTTCAATTACATACTATTTATATTCAATTGTAATGATTATAACTAATACATAAAAATGAATCACTATATACATAATGACGATTTTGGTAATGTCTTATTGTCTAATTATTAAAACTATTAAACAATTTATTTAAACTATTTGTCGAACAATTTTCAAAACCGTTGAAATTAGTAAAATTTATAGATTTAGATCGTTTTGCAAACTTTGCTAAACCTTTTCTGGACAATACGGAAATCCTTTACTGAGTTGACACAAACAATGCTTAATTTTTGGTAAATAAAGGTTTTATTACTTTTCACTAAAAGCGCAAAAGAAATATTTTGAAATTATTTGCCATTTATAGAAATAAATTTTATTAATCTATATAAGATTATTCTAAATGTCTCTAAATAATTTAAGATTATAATGAACTTTTTATTAATTAAAAATGAGAAATCATTTTTAATTTCCATTAAAGCGCTTAAGTTTTTAGGGTATTTGCCGTTACCTTTTCAGACAGGTTTACATTGAGTCAACTCAGTGAAAGAGTTCCGCATAGTTAACTAAAGATATAATACACAAACAAATCTAAAACAATTTTCATAACCAAATAATATAACAGAGTAATCAATACATAATATTAATATGTAGACATGTCCACTATTTTCATAAAAAACAATGCCATAAACGATAAAATCTATAAAATAATGAAATTTCATTAATAAATAATTGTTGAATATATAAAATATAATTATAAAATCAATATTATCTTCAATTACTTCATAAAAGCGAAAATAATTAATAATGAATAGTTTCCAGCAGTAAAATCCAACTCTTTTTTGACTCAATCTTTCCATAAATACTGATAACTATTATTTTAAATAATAATTCAAATTTAATTTTTCATTTCAATATTAACATTATTTATATAACCTTTAATCTCATTTTAACGTTAATTCTTCGTTTAATATTACGTGAATATAATTTCAAAACCAAAGCATAAAAATTGTTAGTTTTGTGAGCCAATGATGAAGCAGTATTCATGAAAGAGATTAATACTAAACTAACAACTACTGTTGAGTATATAAACATAATTTGAACTAACGATGTCATGTCACCAAACAATAAGCTATAGAGTATAAGACAGTCTATAGCCGAGAATGACAAATAGAGTATAAAAGCAAACTTTGCCCAATAATTGTCATTATAATTCTTGATTTCATTATAAAGTTCTTGAATTGATTTAATAAGAGATAAAATTATTTTATCGTTTAAAACAATCGATTGTTTAATCTTATTATCGATTTCGCATTTATTTTCCAATATTTTTAATTTTAAATAATAGCAAATCAAATAAAAATAAGTGATTCCCCAAACAAAAAAACTTATATAACAACTTGAGCTATAAGTTAATAATAAACTCCATGGAACTGCATATAAAATTATATACCCTAAAGAACAATTAATAGCTAAAGGAAACATACTACCAATAAAACAATTAATTGGGATTATATAAGTACAATGGATATCAATCAGTTTGAACAAAAATCGTGATCTTTTCAAAAGTTTTTGAACTTCTTCCTCTTTATTGATACCAATAGATTGTGGCGAAACAAATCCAGCCATCATTTCAAACACTTTCATATAAGACGGATAAATACCATGTTTGTAATTCCAGTAATGAAATGATTGATTAATAATTGCCATTAAGAATGTTATTGTAATAAATAAGTTACAATGATATCGTATATTTAAAAAGTAAGAAAAGTCTCCGATTTTGATAAAAAAATCTTTGTTCTCGGTTTTAGTTAATAAAGAGATAATTGATCGAACAATTATTATAATAACACATATTAGTGTTAGAATAGGATTAAAATATAATCGACTTCTTTTAGCATTTCCAATCATAAACTGCCACAATCCTATCTCATAGAAGTGATTGCCAGCATTTTCAATAATCATATATGGCGGCAATAGTTTACTTGTATCTAATTTTTCCATATTTTAATCAAGAAAATTTACTGAAAAAATTATCAATTTATTTTTCTGATAATATTTTCAATTTTGTTGTATCTTTATTTATTAAAAGTTTAAACTAAAATGAAAATTATTTTTAGAATTATGAACTGTATTTTCTGAACATTTTTACGGTTTTAAGCATATATTTTCAATTATATGATAACACCTTAAGTTATTTAAAAATATCAATTTTACGAAACCTTTACATTGCAATCCATATATTGATTTGCATTTCATAACAATTTCAAAATTTATGTCAAATAAAGTTGATAAAAATTTTATTAAAAATACATTATTAAAATGTCAGTTATTTAACCAAATTTAATAAGTAAGAGATAAAGTAATTTATTATAATCAACTTAATGACTTTTCTATGAAAAATCAATTATATTTTTACTGGATTAAATAAAAACGTTTTATTTGAAATATTGTTATATTATAATAAACTATTCATTCAATCAATAAATCAATAATTCAACGTAATGTGATCTACGAAATATATTAATACCGGCTATGTGTGAGCATTATATTCTACAAATGATAATAATTAATAATATGCTAAGAAATCAATTGATTATAATTGTAAAATACTGATCGTTTTATACATTAATATTAACATTTAATGCATGTAGCAATTGTTATCATCACAATTATTGCGAAGAAAACTCTTTAAGTTATTAGTTTAGATATACTAAACAAATTCCTAGATCTTATTAGGAATATAATAAGGGCCGCAGTAAATGTGGTTTGTGAAAAGAAATAACAAAATAATCGTTTAATTGAGAGGTCTCTTATGGGAGACTTATTAAATTGCATATCAAAAACTCAGTTTTTAATTAAATATTAGTTTAACACTTCACTGGAACATCTAAAAAATAAAACAGCGGTACTATTGGATAAATAAATTTTATGCCGTCAAACAGTGCTTTGCGCATAACGTATTATGAACTGCACATCTATGCATATACGCACAATGTTATACTGAAAAAACTAACTAAAAGGGAGAAAACTCATTAAAAGCATTGCCAATCATTTACGGTACATTGGGGTAAAAAATTCACCCTATCCTCTTGTAACGTTTATATTATTTTTTCCTCGAGAGATTTATCAACTAAAAATTAATGAAAGACTTTAGATATGTTAGTTGAGGAATACCTAGTCACTTAAATTGCCTGTTTATAGTTAAATTTTTTATGTTAAAACAATATATTTAATGTACTTATTTGCTCACAGATAGCGTTTGGTTACATAAAACGCATAATAAAATGCTTGCGTTAGTCGTTATTGCAATTAGATATAGTATAGACAAGCAATATATTTAATACTATTTATAACAACTGTCGACATAATATAGAGATTTTAGTTAATATAAGTGAATTAAACATTAACTTACAATATAGTAATGAAAAGTAACCTCAATACAGATGATTTTTGAAAACTACTGATATTTTAAAACTAATTATATATACAAACAAGAACGAAACGGTCACAATATCTGACTTTAGTGTTTGGAGTTTAAATAATATTTTTTTCTCATAGCTATTATTGATAATATTAGACAAATTTGCAAAATATATGCTTCGAAAAACGGATTATGCCCCTCTGTAAAACGAAATATGCTACTCCGAAAATATGGAATATGCCGCAGTTTAATCGGTTTTAATTATATTTTATGACACTGTTTACAGATATTTCTTCATAAATAACAGAATATGCCACAATATTTTAATTTTTTAAATTTTTTTTTCAGATTATTTTGCTTTTCAATAATGAATTTTTTTCATATTTATTTATTATTTTTCGTTTAAACAATGATTTCTTGAAGATAGGAGTCTTTTTTGAAAATATATTTTCAATATTGGAGTCTTTTTTAATAAAATCCCTTATTTATCATAAAGAAAAAATCCCTTAATAAATATTAAGAACTGGTAAAATCCTTAAATAAACATAAAGATTGGGGTCATTATAGGATGTAACAGACGGACAGACATTAAGGGTCAAATCCAATTTCTGAATTTTTCAAAGTCAGATAAAAAAATTCTATGTTATTATGAGTAAGAGTTTTAAAATATTTGTTTTCGGAATTATATTCTTCCATAAATTAAAAATCCAAAAAACCAAAAAATGCAATTCCATTTAATTAATAGCGCACACTACAGAAAAGCTTGAAAAAATGCCATTAATATACATGCACTCCGCATAAAATAATTTTCCTAAATTCGGTTAGACTTATAGATTTTATACACATTTTTGATTAATTTAATCTAATTATAGTCCTTTTTTAGTTTATTATTTGTTATTATTATTTGAACATATTTGGCTCATTTATATAATATTTTATGACATTTCTCACTAAAAATAGGCTCCAATCTTCAAGAAATCCCTTTTGTAATATAAAGCAAAAATCCCTTAATAAAATTAAAGACCAGTCTACAGAAATACACACAAACAGACATGTCAATTCCAATAGCTTATTTGGACAAAGTGAGCTAAAAATAGGATTATTCCTCACATTCAATTTATTACATATCCATTGGAACTTAATCGCAGATATGTATAAAGGATTGAACATTACTAAACAATTCGATAATGAAGAAAATTATGTGTATATGATAAAAGTTTTACACGATTATGGAATCGAAATTGTAAATAAATTATTCAATAATATTACATCAATTATCGAATCTTGTATTATAGAAACACACTATAATTCATATGATTTAGGTATTGGTCTTGAAAGCTCGAAGAATAATAATAGTTTTGAATTGCATAATAACTATTTCCAAAATCTCTATAATATATCAAAATCTCTATATTTAGATCAACAATCTATAGGAGAAAATCTAAAACAAATAAAATTTAAAATAAATACAAAATTATTTCGTGATCACGGAGTATCTGGTGATTTAAGTCTACTTATTAAGGGTATAACTGGTTATAAGTAGGGATACCCCTGGTATAGGTCAGCCAATAAGAGACGAGGGATGGGCTAAAGGGGGCGTGGCTTATGATAAGGGGCGTGGCTAACCTATAGTGAACATACCAGACCTATATCACAAGTATATATGATGTTATCTTACATTATGTTAATATGTCACTGTATGCAGTGTTTGACTGTACTTTTGCTAGTAGAATATAAGTGAACTACGAGAATTCTTTATCCTATATCCGCCAATGGTAAAGTATAGGAAAAAAATCAACCACTGAAATTCAACGATTTTTGATTTGATTTATGTTAAGCCCATCCCCTATGACCTATTAGCGTAAAGGGGAAGTGTGTCCGAAGGGCCGGAGGCGCAGGGGGCGTGGTCAAAGTCAAAAAATCGAAATTTTTTAAGCCCTAAATTTCGATTCATCAATCAAAAATATGCATACCAAAGGCCCAAATTATGATTCCTAACGCACAGAAACAGCTCCGCGCAACGTAATAAATTAGAAACAATTTCAAAAAAAATTTTTATTTCAGAAATTTAATATCGAAACTTTGCATAATTTCTATTACGAAAGTTTACATAATTTGTTTTACGAAAATTATTTCTTTTACGTAATTTATGTTTGCCACCAAACTGTCTGATCAGACTTAATGGTATTTTGAAGTATCTTTTCTTTTTCAGTACAAAGTTTGTTTTCCATTGATATCGATTCTTTC